>JBBBDQ010000775.1:2642500-2832500 GCA_037127315.1 Ascarosepion bandense
TCAGGTGCTAAGAATTTCAAACCGAAACCTGTTTTAAAAATCACTGGCGTACATAATTATTATTCCTTGCGCGAATCCTCTTTTGGTAGTCATGAGTTATCTCCCTCTAACAGGACTGCCTAAGTTACTTGCTCAATAGAAGTGGTGAATAAGTAAATTAGAGTGTCTGTTTAGAGAGACATAAGCCATTACTACCAAAAGGAGCTTTGCGCAAGGAATGAGAATGATTTACCCCACTGATTCTAATAAAAAGTTCGGTTCAACATTCCTAGCACCTGAAGAAAGCCGGAGCGTACAACGGCCGAAACATGGTACAATGGCAACGAAGATAAGACAATAGTCCGAACAATGTAAATGGCGTATTTATAGAGCAGGTTTTAATATGCTAGAACGGCTCAATTTCTGAATAGTTTGCTATTTAATTGATATACTAAGTGTTGTGTGTGTGTGATATTAACAGTTTCCTAGGGAAGGAACACTCGACATTCATTGACCAAGAACGCCATGCTTTTATCAGTTTATTTTAACACGATTTTCAGGAAAATGGCTTTCTCCTGTTCAGTATTTGTTATCGCTCTTTCCAGTATTGCTAACTGATTCCTTCTTAAACTTTCATTTGAAATAGTCTAAAATGCCAACATCTTTGTTATGACATTTTGAGTTACAAGAGATATACATTTTAGCTGTTAGGGTTAAACAGTTTCAAAGTTCTCAAGTGATTGTAATGAGTCTGTCGGTCGACTTGACACCCGCAAAGCGAGTACTGGTGGGCAGGCTCGGAAACTGTGATTCGTAGCTGGCTTTTCTATGAAATGCCGGTTGTTTTGCATAGGCGAGTTACCAAGCTCGATGTAAAGAACGGGAATGAAAGGGCAGTGAGTCTTCCTGAGAGGTACAGACTGTGCGCATCACTACGGCTGTAGGAGACAGAAGGAATTTTTGTTCGTGACACATTTCAACACAATGATGTAATTAGTATCAGTAGACACTTTTTTCAATTCGTGCGCACGAAGCTTAACAGCTCAGCTTCAGAACTAAACAATGAGATGACCTATCCCTATGATTTGATTAGATTAAAGAAAAGTTGAGAACGAGACACTTTTCCGAAAAACTAATAACAGTAAAAAAAAGTAGAATATGCTACAAATCACTAAAAAAAAAAAAAAAAAAAAAAAAAAAAAAAAAAAAAAAAAAAAAAAAACAATCCCCAGGTTTTGAATTCAAAGTTATACTTTTCCTAGACTGGTTAGCAACGAAGGTTAAAGGGCCTTAAATGTTCTGAGATTTAACCCAAGGCTCAATACTATGCCCAAGTCTATTTTTGCGAATGTCAGTGTAGCGAACTTTACTGGAATTACGCTTTCCCATACCGAGTCGACGGCAAATACACCAAACTAGATCCAATGAAATATAGGCAACTTGAAGAAAACATTCCAAGAGACGGTATCTCTAATATTGTATCGTTAAGTCGACGAGTATATTTCTGGTGTTTTATTAATTGAAACATGAAAACAGTTCAATCGCAAAAGACAAAATTAAAAATATCAATAAAATATATTATTTATTTTTGAAATAAAATACGCCAATATTTCTTAGAAAAATTGTAAATTATAAATTCAGCAAATAAAAGCAATAGTAAGCAATACCTGAGTAATAAAATGTGTGTGTAGTTATATCCTATACACGTAAGATATTGGGAGAACTCCCTCATTACAAACAAGTTTGTGTGCATTTTACAAAATAAAACTTACTCCGTAATGTTTAAAGAATGTGAATACTTTGTTATTCTTACTGACCCAAAATATCTTGCATACAATAAACAACCTTTTTTTTTTATTTCCTTGTCCTTGGATGACATACATATATCGTAATATTAGTGGAGTTGACCCATAAAACAACATTGTTTAGCGATATCTATTGTCAGCTGATATCGTTTAAAGACATCTTCAGAATATTACAGCTGTCGTATTTGTCTATATTTCTGAGATGAGGCAGTATTTACACGGTTTACATTATTCATACTATTATCCTCATCTTCATTGCCATTTTTACGACATTTCGGCCGCTGTACCCTGCGGCCTTCTTCGGATGCTAGAAATGATATACCCCGGTGATCATAAAGGGTTCGGTTCGAAATTCTTAGCACCTGAAGAAGGCCGGAGCGTACAACGGCCGAAACGTTGTCAAAATGGCAACGAGGATGAGGACAATAGTACGAATAACTTAAATAGTGTAGTACAGTTATCGTCTTGACAAATAGGTAAGCTGGGTGGATTTTTAGATGAAAGTTGACTGATGAAATAGCGCAGTTTTCTAGTCCCTAGCTGCCAAACGATAGAGGAGCGTTCCCCCCGATGACAGGAAAAGAAAGACACACACCAGTTAGACCGTTCACCCATTTCATCTCGTCTCACTTTTCTACAGTAGGCCATTAAGAGAAGGTTTCAACAGAAAATTTTCCAATTGCTAACATTTCGACTTATGGGTAACGGTCTGACCAAAAATATTATTTTCGATATAGTAAGCCGCATAAGTTTTATTGGAAAAACAAAATTGATGTCTGGTTTGAGTTGCAACGGCAGTACCTTTTAAAGTTCCATCTATGCGTCAACTAGTTTGCGTGTGTTAATTTTTAATTAAAAACTGCTATCTTAATAAAAAGAGACAGTAATTTACTAAAGGGAAAATGTATATGAACCAGCTTTGTTCTGTTGAGTTTGTGAAACATCCAAGTGAAGCTAGAAACACATACTTATATATATATATAAGGTAACAAGGTAGCAGATAATTTTCGAAACACGTACTGTTAAATATAAGAGACAATGAATGTATATTATTTTTAACATTGTATTTTGGCTTTAATTTCAGATGAAAATAAAAACAAAAATTCTTCCACATTTAGTAAATTTTTTTTTTAAGATGGTTCTAAGATGGTGGATGTTTTTATGTTAACGTCCTTGTAACCTCTATGAAGATGGCTCATGTGAGCCGAAAGCTTAGAACCAACTTAATAAAATATTATCCAAATGGAAAATTTTTGTTTTTATTTTCACCTGAAATTAAAGCCAAAATATGATGTTTAGAACAGCTCATGATTAAACATAATAGACATTCATTGTCTCTTATATTTAACACACACAATTTCAGTGGTGTGGCTCTTAATTTAATATTTCGAGTCTTAGGGAATATTGAGTTACATCTTAAATGCCACTATTCTCAGCTCTACTCTGGCTCGGAGTGGTAACACCTGTTCGGGTTCTAACTATGGTTCAAATAATTTGCGTTTGTGACTGAGTGTGCGTTTTTGTTATGTGACTACACAGAATACGTGTAGTGTGTGTTCATTCATGCATGTGTAGGACGGCTGTGTAAGTATGTACGTTGAGTATGGAATATTTGCATCATATATATGTGTGCGTAGAAAAGGCTTTTCGAAGTCTGAGCAAGGTCTCCATGGGCGATTCCAATCTTACAGCCTCGCACCAGAGACGGAAAACTTTGGCATCAAAACCCTTTAGCGTTTATTGTGTGGTTCACCATAATCTTCCCAAGGAATTTAAAGCCTTGGGGAGGTCAAACTCCGTGATAATATAACATGTGATCACTACAAATACCTAAAGCGTGACACACATTGCACCTGTATAGGCTACGTTGTTTTGATGGAGAGAGTGTGCTTTGTGTCGCACAAGCAACTGACCACTTTAAACAGATCTTAATGCAGATTGATCGGTAGATGGATGGCTAATAATTCAATCTATCTATCTATCTATAAGATGTTTTTCCAGATCTTATTTTCTCGAAACATCAAGTTTTTGTACAGTCCTTTCTAGCACTTCCATTTTTCATCTATCTATCTATCTATCTGTCGTATGTATGACACGTAAATTCAAGCGGTGGAGTTATACCTTAAATGCCATTACTTGCAGATTCACTCTATCCTGGAGTGATAGTATCTGTCAGGGTCCCATCTATGGGTCAAATAATTTGCGTATGTGCCAGAGTGTGCATGCATATTGTGTAAATACACTATGTGTGTGTATGTGTGGAATGGTTGTGTAAATATGGGTTATTTACATCATGCATATATGTATATATGTACATATGCTTTTAGAATCTTAAACAGTGTTATCACAAGCGCTCCCAAGCCCCCAGTCCTCGTACCTGTGACAGCAAACTCTGACATCAAAACCTCTTATGTGTATTGTGTGGTTCACCATGCACTATCCCATGTATTTAAGATTCCTGGGAGTTCAAACTCTATGATAACATAACATGTGATCATTACAAACATCTAACGCGTGGCACAAGTTCACCGGTATAGTCTATGTTGCTTTGATGGGGAGAGTGTGCTTTGTGCCGCACAAGCAACTGACCACTTTAAACAGATCTTAATGCAGATTGATCGGTAGATGGATGGCTAATAATTCAACACAAATGCATGCAGGACAGAAATCCGATGCATAAGTGAAAAATCACTGGCTAACCTCATTTGTCGTACTATAAGAGAGTATCTCTCGCTCTCTCTCGATATATATATATATATATATATACACACACACACACACAAACACACTAATAGACATAGATTGCTTGTACGAAAATGATTAATACTCATAACCGTATAACCACTAAATACGAGGTTTAAAGTAATCAGAAACAATGAATGAAAAATTGTTAATGAAACCAACCAATTCCCTAAAAATTATTTTAATATACGTTTCGGAAACCAAATTCAAGTTAGCTGATATCTGTTTCGAGAACTCCGAATAAAAGACGTGCATTTCTTAAAAAAGTTAATTAAAATTTGCTTGAATGTGAAAGCGTTTCGGGCTAGAACCAGGCTTCAATATATGAGAGAAACAGATTCGAATCCTAAGCGAAGGGAAAATTTCTTCATTATGACTCGAATGCACAAACCGATGCACAGATTTACACTTAAAAACGGAAAAAAATTGTTTATCCACCATATATGATATTTAACGTAAGAATTCTATATCAGAAATAGCAGTAGATTGATCTGAACAGTTGTCATAAAAACATTAAAAGTAAGACGAAGTAAAAAAAATAATACGGATAATGCACTGTATCTGCATTCTAAATCGTTCGTCGTAGTTAATCTGTCCATAATTTTACTTAAAAACTGCAACTCTAATGAAAAGCGACATAAATTTAGAAAAGCAAAATATAGTAAAAGAGCTTTCAGAATCTTCGGTAAAATTTTGTGCTGATTCTTGCAACATATCTTAATATATTTTAATGTTGCATTGTCGTATATTTCAACACAAAAACGTTGGAAAACTAAATTAAATCGGCCGATCTTTTACATTTAGACATGTTAGGCTGACAAAAAAAAACATTCAGCGTGCTTACAGCATTTCCTCAAAGCATAAGTACATTCACACCCAACCTACAAATAAGAGTCTGTGAATAAGAGCGTAAAACTCTCATTGAACGAAGAAAGTCTCGAGGAAAAATGGAAGAAGAACGAAGAAAGTCTGTATTTTTATACTTTTATAGTGTTTTGACCCCAGTGTGAGGGCTAAATATTTGCCCATAGCTAGGACCCTAACTGGTGCTATCACTCAGGGTCAGAGTGGACCTGAGAACAGCGGCAATTAAGAGGAAATTTCATGCTCCTCACAGGCCTTGTTTCCGGATACAGTTTAACATCATGCCAAAGGACCATCTGTTTTAGGGGAATACTCAGCAGACATGTCTCAAGAAATGTTAGTCATTTGCTGAGAACTTTAAAATTATGGGTTAAGTTTAGTTATTGGAATCTAAGCCGTTATTAGATTACATTTAAAATCTTACAAGTGGGGAGGCATCTGGTGTGGCTGAATTTACCATACTACCACATAGTATAGAAAACCAGCTTGTGAAACGCCCAGCCACAGAACGAAAACTTTTGGTTTTAGAATAGAATTTATTAAAGTTAGTGTTTTATATAAAGCAAATGGGTCTGTGCCGTCTAAAATGACGGCAACATTTATATTGATGTACTTACTATTGAGTATCTTACCATAAGACGTAAAAAGAAAAAAAAAAACAAAAAAAACAAAAAAACTAAATAATCCAGAACACTGAGCATGACATGTTTTATATATATATATATATATATATATATATATATATTCTTCACTTCTCGACATGATTACTGCAAATTAACTAATAAATCAATCTTAAACCTCCAACACGTGATAAGAGGTTTAAAAACTGGTTGTAAAGGAATGAACTGAGCTGACACTGCCTCACTGTTGTCTCTCTCTTTCCATGAGCACGACAGCAGGGAAATGTGTTATATATATATATATATATATATATATATATATATGTGTGTGTGTGTACACATTAATACACAACTGTTTTTATTATAATAGAAAGGATCCTGCATGTAGCTTTTTATATCTAATTTCCTATCACAACTGTCTTTTTTTCTTTCTTCATACTGTAGCTTTAACATTCTAATCAAACTGTTCCAGTGGTCTGGCAATGATTTAGAATTTGCTTGTTCGTAGACCCACTATTAGAACTGTGGTGGAGTCATAACTCTGCGTAAGTAGTTATACCCCATTTAGATTCATACGTACAAAAATAATCGTAAAAAGGAGAAACAGCAAAACGCGGAAACAAAAAAAAAGCGAGTATCATTATCTGGTTGTTATGTGGCGTTGGAGACATGATAGATGAATATATTGAGTGAAATTGCGAGTTTGAGATCAAATGTCGATCAAATATAGACTAGAATCCGACAGAAAGTTAAGTTAAAATGTGTAATTTTCTTTCTTTCTCTCTCTATATATATGATAGAGAGAGAGAGAGAATGATCTATAACACAACTATCCTACACCAAGAAAACAACAAAGCAAAGTATAGATTCTCGAGACAATATTCATGAAAAAACTTAAGCCGTCAATTAATAGAATCAGTTATGAATACTGCAATCATGTTCTAAACTGTTTGTAAAAAGAACAATTTTTTCCTGCTTTAACACGTGCATTACCATGACATTACAACATTTAAAAAAATTCCATTTTGGACAATTTTCATGTTCTAATGAACGCGAAGCAATTTGTCAACCGTTATATTTGAAGCAGAAAAAAATTTTAGAGTAATTTTTAGCTACACAGTTTTGCAGTTATTTTTTTGTTACTCACACCCCTGAAAATGATCTCAGAAGGAGATTGAAAGTACTTGAAAACATCGAGAAAAGAATAATAAAACTATCTGTAAATGTTAAAGCTAATTTCTGACATTTTTCTATTATAATACGCGAAAGATTATCCTTTAGTATGAACGGATTTTATTAAAAATAAGCAGACACAATGTTTGCAATTTGTTTAATCTGACATGTTTAAAAAAAATCTGCTGCCTAAACATACACACACGCATATATATATATATATATATATATATAAAAGAGAAAGAAAAAGATATGTGTATAATGAGTGTCAAGATAATTTTGATGGAAAATACGAGAAGTTTCCGGAATTTTCTTAGCGCTCAACAAAAACTGGAGGTAAGAGATAAATGTCGCTTTAATGGCTTGAAAATAAAAAAAAATAAAAATTGCACTGACGCTCATGTTGGCTGCTTGTCCGAATATTCCGGCGATGTCCCCCACATTACTAACAAGTTTTAATAATGAAATTAATTGATGGAAGATATTTTGATAACTTGAAAATTCATAAGTCTATAAGTACAAAACAGGAAATAACATCGGACGAATAAAGCAAAGGATATCAGTCTATGACGGGGCGAGGGACTTAATTTGACCGCCATTAAGTCGCCATGGCCAAAACGCTGTATAATCAATGACTATCTAAAATGGTCTCCCAGGATATAGAAATCAAGATCAATTGTTGACGGATGCTATTTATTTTCAATTCAAGAAGTTCAAAGTAACGTTTTAAGTATGTAACGACCTGAACAATTGTTTAAACAGCTGTAAGGGGCTTGATTATATTTATTAAATTGGCCTTGTGTCAAACATAGACAAAATCCCCATAATTTACGCCATATCAAAAGGTTAAAGAGATGAAACTGTTTTGTTTGTATAAACAAATGAAGATCGAAAATCGTACAAAAAGTCGTTAAAACATTGGATCAACTAAATATTCATATGTGCATTGTGGCGCAGTGGATATCGGCTCGGAACGAGAAATCAGGAGTCGAGTTCGAATTCCAGTTGAATTCCTTGCATTCACTTACGCGCAAACACCCTTGGGAAAGGTATTAATCCGTCTCTTCCCTCCAGTTATGGGTTAAATAACAGGACAGATTGGGTTCTATAGCCTTGGTAGTCTACCGCAGAAGTTATAGCAACCTACTGCGGGATAATTCTCTGTCCAGTCAGTCATGTCTTTTCCGAGATATGATCACCCAAGTGTGTATCACCTATGGCACTTAACTAACCGATAAATCAAGGCACCCAAAGAAATCTCTGCTAGGTATCAACTCCTGACCAGACATCAGAAGAGACTACCAAGAATTTCCTTCAGGACACCGAAACCTTGGTAAAGATTATCAACTATAAAGAAGTCACTACTAAACAATATACAGAGAAGAGCAAATCAAAAGACTTGTTTTAATCAATGATATAGAGAAAGCGATAGGCATTTTTGAACAGATTCGGTTAGTTGGTTGGTTGCTTTTATGGCATATCAACCTCGGCGGGTTATTTATTGCCAACTAAATTTTTATTTATTTATTGCTGGTAATACCTTTTCTTTCAACAATTTATTGTTGTTTTTATATAAGTTTTGAGACTAGTAATACTTTTCTTTTCGAGTATCAGAATTCATTGGGATTTATTTTTAAGGGCAGGGTCCCCAAGACCTACCCTGTTATTTAACCCTTAACTGGAGAGAAAGGACGGATTAATACCCTTCCTAAGGTTACCAGTACTTAAGTGAATGCAGAGTATTCAACTGGAATTCGAACTCGGCTCACCGATTTCTCTTTCTGAGCCGATATCCACTGCACCATAACGCACATCCGTCACTAAACGCTTACAGCATCTGGTATTCTCAAGCGGTCACCCATCTAAGTACTGACGAAGCTCAACGTTGCTTAACTTCGTTAATCGAGCGAGAACCGGTGTATTCAACGTGATATATTTGTTTTATAATCGTGTCACCCCAAGCAAGGCATTCCACTGCCACTATAGCGCAGGGGGTTACATAGAGCGATTGGGTATAGGAAATGTCAGAAGGAGGGTGATAGACGAGTTAGGATGTACATGGAGAGAGTGGATGAGAGTTAGTGTGTTGGGAGGTGTCTATTGACCCTACATTTAAACTCCTGGAGATTATAATGGTCGTAAGCCGAACAGATTCGGTGACATGCATGACAGCCATATAAAAACATCTATATGATGAGTCAACTTAAGAAAATGACTAGAGTTCTAAGCTTAATTTTTTGATTTAGCAGCAACTTACGGTATTATAGGAAACTAATTTTAGCGAAGCCTATTTTGTGTGTTTTTCCTTATCGTGTATACTAACTTTATCATATAGATTTCATATGTACAATGGTAGGGTTTATTTGGCCTGAGGTATTTTAGGAGGAATACAGTGGAGAGAAAACAAAATAATCCATTGAGAGAGATTTACATTTGTAATACCCTGCCGTCAAAATATTTGAGAAGTTTATATGTTTTATAGAAACACATCTTTATTTTAATAGAGTGTGTGTGTGTGTGTGTGTGTGTGTGTGTGTGTGTGCTTATAGATATTTTCCAGCCTTTGGAATTCCCTTCCGTATACTTGCTTTCCCGACAGCTATAACCTCCAAGAACTTAAATGTAAAGTCAATAGTCATCTCCTGTCTCACTAACTTGCATCCTTTCTCTCATGCTTTTTTCTCCGTCCACCCCACTCTCATCAGCTTTCTCATACTCTCTTCCTGACACCCCCTGTAACTTGTCACTCTTTCTCATAACATTCCTCCTATGTAACCTCTGCACAACAGTAGCAGTAAAATGCCTTGTTTGGAGCCACACGATTATAAAAAATGTAACCCTCTGCAAAACCGTGGCAGTGATGTGCCTTGCTTGGGGCGATATGATTATAAAAGAAAAATATATTATTAAGCTTGCGAAAAGAATTGAAAACTGAAATGTTCGCTGGTGAGCCAGTAGTTTTACATGGATTTTCTTACAGCATCAGTATGCTTTAGCTGCTCCATCATCCGTTAGACGACATTAATGGAGACACTGTACCTTTTTTTCTGACTTTAAAAAGGTTATAACATCTATTGAGTAAAGCCTACTGCTAATCAATCTCGATTTTCGGATGAAAATGTCAAAAGCAATTCATTTAGGAAGGTAGTTGAAATGTTTTCTCACGCCAGTGTATATTTTTGTTGGAACCTTTGCGTTTTGTGCAAAGAGGCGTTACAATAATAAAAAAACTTCTTTGCTGAGAAGTTTGGTGATTAAGCAGACAGGCAAATACTGTTCACAAGAACAAGGGGAATTATTTCTAACTAAGTTTTCTGGTTTGGGATTTTATTCAATAAAAATAGTCATGCCGACATTCACACGAGAGAATACATTTCTGTTTTAGGTAGACTTTTATTTTATTACAGACAAATATATGTAACCTTTTCTTTGTCTATGAAAAAAATAGTTTAACAAGTTCATTTTTGGCTTGACTCTTTACCTATATTTACTAGGAGGTTATATGTAGTCACACATTTGAAATTCCATCGAATCATATAACAGTTCGCGTGTGCATGTTTTTGTTACATGAGCACACACAAGAAATCTCAGAGTTTGCAAAATGTCTACCACACAAAATTCCAAGATATCGCTCTACAGATGTATTTGGTAGTTACTTACACGGGTTTATTTAGTTTAATACATGGGCCTCCGGTAAGAATCGAATTCATAGGCACATTTATAAAATCCCAAATCTTTAGAGATCTTGCGGCTAATTCTTTATCAGAAGAAAAACGTTGGTGACAATTATAAATAAATAAAAATATTCAAAGATTAATTAAAATAAAGGAGGGAAACTATGGAACCCAAAATGTATTTATTGTGAAAATAATCAACGAATAGAATAGAATATAATATACAGTTAGAAATGAGATTTTCTTTTGATGAAGTTCGAGTTTTGTTTAACGGCATGTCAACCTCTGTGGGTTGTTTAATGCCAAAAAAGAGAGGGTTTTAAGGTATTTTTGTAAATGTTCGGTTATAGTGAGAAGGTTAATTAGGTAAGATTTTAGTGAAAATTTTTTGTTTTTATTCTTTTTTTATTTTTAGAAAACTGAAAATGTCTTCTAGCCTTGTATTCAAAATGTTTAACTGCGAAAAAAGATTTTTTCTTAAAAAATGTGTTATGGTAATAATTTTTTCTTCAAAAATGTATTTTTCTATAAAGTCTAGTTTTATGTATATATTTCTATAAAAGTGTATTTTAAATTTTCATGGTGTTTTGACCCCAGTTTGAGGAGTTAACTATTTTCCCATAGCTGATAACCTAACAGGTGCTACCACCCAATCAGAGGCATTGTTGCAGGATGCAGTTTACCGTCATGCCCATGAAGTGAGATGAATTTTTGGTTACGAGGTTCCGAAATAATATATATACACACACACACACACACACACACACACACACACACTAGCAGTTTAGCCTGGTTTCACTCGGGTAGATTAAGGAACAATAAGAATAAAAAACATGAATTTACATAGCAAATACTTATACAACATCCGTCCTCGTCCCTGACTTTGTGGGTGATAAAATATATTTTTCTACCCCTAATTTTGGCTTTCTGAAAAATTTCAAGATGTCGTTAGCGTTCTAAAATTTTGATCTACATCTGTGGGCAACTCCCGTCGAGCTAAACCACAAAATGCAGACGCTAAGTCGAATTTATCAAAAAATACTTACACAACGTCCACGCTCATCCCTTTTATATAGGATAACAATGTAGAATGTCTCTATTGGATTACAGTGGGAGAGGGAAGGGCAACATATATAGATATAGATAATATAAAATGGGTTGATCGATTCTATATTATAATCAATACATAAACTGATCCCTGACTTTGTGGGTGATAAAATATATTTTTCTACCCCTAGTTTTGGCTTTCTGAAAAGTTTCAAGGTGTTGTTAGCGTTCTAAAATTTTGATCTACATCTGAGCGCAACTCCCGTTGAGATAGATCGCAAAATTCAGAGATTTTGTCGAATCAATCAAAGAAATACTTACACAACGTCCTCCCTCGTCACTTGGTTATATATATATATATATATATATATATATATATATATATATAACCAAGACGTGATACTCCAGAGCATAAATACGAATTTTAAAAGTCAATAAGCCATTTTTTATGTCAGTATGATGTTGGATATGAATGATGGACAAATCAGAGACTAGAAACCCGAACTGGTCTACATGTTTTTGCCAGTGTAAGAATTAGCAACCCGAGTTTCTCTTCAAGGATGACTAAGTCTGCGCATGACTCTGCAGTAGACCAATACTTGCTCCAAAGTCTGAACTACGCTAAGAAATATGTAAATAGGTGTTTCACAGTTTTGCACAGACTTCGCTCCTCAGGCCATCAACTAGTACTTGAGGCTATATATACCAAATTAAACTAACTGCGTCTGTATAAACCGAAAGACAATTCCGTTTCTTCTTTTTTATTATTTGGAGGGTTGAGAGTAAATCGTTTTTCCTTTTAGAATCTATATGAGCATTTATTACTCTATTATCCGTGAATTGTTTTCCTGATAAATTGGTTTACAACCGGAATCGTTCTTTTATGATGACGGATTACACAATTTAAAAGTCAGCTGGTCTTATGGTAATGTTAAAGGTCAAATTAGCCTTTACCATAGAAGAGAAACGTTTTATTCCCTGAGAGAGCGGTAAGTTTTACTATCGGCTGAAATTCATGCAGTTTTTTTTATTAACCCTTTGTTGCATATTCGTTACAATTGTAACCTTTCTCTAACCTTTGCTGTATATTGGTTACAAAGGGTTAATCGTGTTCCAACGTATGGCTTTTTTTTTTTTTTTTACTTTTTTGTTGAAAAGATTTCTTCTTGTTTCATAAAATTTGGTCAGCGGTTAGCTTGTGAAGTGTTCACCCAAATGTATTTTCTTAAAAATTGAGATAAACAAAAATACCCTCTTGCCTTGTTAATTATATATGTTAAAGAATAGAACACAAACCACTTATTTGCTACCCAGGTTTCGACCACTCAGGTCTCATCAGGCAAGCAGAAGTCGGCATGTTCAAGATGCTTGCTTATATACTCGGCAACCAGAAACGTTTGAAGGGCAGGGGGATTTCTTTACGCCTACGCTTGACGGAACAGGAGGAAAACGTCTCACGTCAATGTATACAACTAGTCATAAAGTCAAAGCCTTTCATTCAATAAGTTTTTCTGGTCTGGATGTATGACAATAGCCAGGTTTTCTTCCTGGCACAACCTGCAAACCTTCTCACTAAATCTATACGTCTGGAGCTTCCTAAGTATACTCTATTTCACGTTGGGGCTTTTATTGTTTATTTCCTTTGACTCATGGCTGGCGGACCTGATACCGTTTCTGTCTTTTCATCTTGAATAAAATGGAGTGTGTTCTGTTCTCTAACATATTGTTAGCTCTGCATATTCAGTTCATTTGTGTTGGGTGTACATTGAGAATTTTTCTAACGACCGTATGCTGGTCCAACCAACCGCTATTTGGCTAGTGTATATATAATATACTGTTTTTAAA
Source organism: Ascarosepion bandense (assembly GCA_037127315.1). Taxonomy (NCBI): domain Eukaryota; kingdom Metazoa; phylum Mollusca; class Cephalopoda; order Sepiida; family Sepiidae; genus Ascarosepion; species Ascarosepion bandense. Next base: position 2,656,250 of record JBBBDQ010000775.1, read on the forward strand.
AATTACAAATACATCGGTGGGACACTTATAGTGTTACCACCACATTTAAGGTTAGTTCTACGTTTCTCAAAGCTGCCAATCTCCCGATCCGAGGTCTTGCTGTCGAACTCAAAATTGATACTATTCTCGAATACACCTAGTGAGGACCGATCTCATTATTCCATCGTAATTAATCTAGCAAGACAAGCTCGTAACCATTACACCACATCGAAGTGTCCCATTCATGAACTATAAAAATACAAAGTTGGCAGTATATACAGGTTTCCGACGATAATTTATGAAGGCTCGCTGACCAAATTTGGAGCAATGGGCATTATGGGATTAACTGTGTAGGTTTAAAAGACAATTAGTATATTCAGAATTACTTCGCCATAATCCCAAAAATACGAAGCATAAATCAAGTTTGATTCAAGGTCAAAAATTTGGAGCAAGAACTGAAGTCTGAACTCCCTACACATAAATAATATGCTAAAGGATTACGCTAAGTCTCACTCCATAGGAGCGTAGATTGATTTGGTCGCAAATCTCAAAGACTGAAAATAGAATATTATTTGGCAGTAATAGTCAACGATATCTGCTCTTTAATCTTTACATCAAGACGAAGCCCCTTCCTTAATGACTAACAGGCTAAATACAAAATCGATTACTCGAGAAATATGGCGGAAGTTAAGTACACACGAGACAGGCATTCAGTAGACCGATTACGAGTCATTAAGAATAACGAGGAAGTGTTTGAAAGTAATAATAAGTACTTATTTATTGCGCGGAACATAATCGAAGCGGCTATCTGTTCGATGCCAGCGTTAATAATACGCCAGAAAGTTTATCGACTGGAATTTGGTTCGAAGTTGAATTTCTAATATTAGTGTGATAGCCGAATGGTTTTATAGATACATCCAGAGGGAAATCCGTTACTATTTGAGATTGATTGCGGGACGTCTATCTGCCACCATATCTAGTTGTGTCATTTAACGATGGCGATGTAGTAATATCAATTTTACTGCGTATATCTGCGTCGTTTTCTATGTTTTATTAATACACATGGCGCGTGTTTGTAACAAACAAAACTAACAAGGACACATTCTCAAGAAACAGCAAAGCAAATGACAAAATTTGAAAATATGGGCGTCTATTTTTTTATAAATATTTACACAAAATAAAGACAAAGTTTACTTTAAATAAAGACTTAGTGAATAGAAGTTCAGTTATGAAGATATGAAGAATAGAGAAGAGGCGTATTCTGTAAATTAACGATTTTATTAGGAAGAAAGTATCTGACTGAAACTAGCTCAGGGAATGCAAATAATTTGGCATTAGAAACGTGATATGCCAGATCTTGAAAATAAATGTTTTAACTGGGGAAGTAGCCTTTTCTGTTACTTGCTATATCGCAAGTACAGCAACAGCGTTGAAATTCTCAGGTGGATGTTGGTAAACTAGTTTTTGGGTTGATAATAATTCATCACACACCAAACCACATAGATGCCTTTGATCAATGTTAAAGTTGAAAGGCGGATTGGCTAGCTTCTTGCCTGATTTCACTCCTGGGTGAGACGGAGAAAAATAAATCAACATTAAAAACAATTCTTGCATAAGACTGAGGCAATTGTATTTCTCATCTTACTAAAATCATTAAAAGAAACTAAAAGTCCTGACATGCATCAACTTAATTCGTAGCATGAATCACAATATCCTCGGTTTCCTCATCCGTCTATCCCCCTCCTTCCGACATTTCCTATAACTAACCACTCTTTCTCATCACTTTCCCCTGTGTAACCCCCTGCGCAATAGTGGCAGTGGAATGCCTTGCTTGGGGTGAAATGATTAAAAAAAAAAGTTGATTTTAAAGTGTCTTCATTTGTCTAACTGTCAGTTAAGTGCTATACGTGATATACGCTTTGGCGATCATGTTTCGAAAGAGACATGATTGACTGGGTAGAATATTATCCTGCAATAGGTTGCCATTACTTTCTGCAGTAGACTGGTTGTCAGTCAAGGCTACAAAACCCAATCTGTCCTGTTATTGAACCTATAACTGGAGGGAAGATACGGATTAGTACCTTTCCCAATAGTATTTACGAGTAAATGAATACAGGGAAAACACCAGGAATTCTAACTCAGCTGCGGGATCCGAAACCATTGCTTAAGAATGGGAAATATATTGCATATATTCTTGTTTCAATGAAACTTCTACAAGACAGCGGAAATGGTTTAGAAGAAGAGGGTATAGCACCGCCAGCACAGATAGGGCATCACTAATTCCTTTCTGTCATCTACCCTTAGGCTGGACGCAATGTCGCAAGCTTATCACTATTCTGTAAATATTTATATGGCAAATGTTCAGACAAGCCTTTTTTTACCCCATCAATTTAGACATTTACAGCTATTTACGCCAGTCAAATAAACCTCCGTATTCTATTTCTTAAGAGATCCATTGAAACAAATTCCATCACCACAAATAATGCTACTTTATGGAACAGCGTGCCGGATCTTATTACGCTACAATATTTACCTCGGTATCCAGTCAATACTGGACAAAAGATTTGACGCATCAAAAACTGAATTTTGTGAAGACCTGACATCCATCAACTTCTTAATTCGTAGCATGAATCACAAAAATGTTGATTTTAAAATGTCTTCATTTGTCTAACTGTCATTTAAGTGCCATACGTTATACACGCTTTGGCGATCATGTTTCGAAAGAAACATGACTGACTGGGTAAAAGATTATCCTGCAATAAGTTGCCATTACGTTCTGCGGTAGATTGATTGCAATTTAGTTATTTGGTGGAATGTGTTAAGAGACTAAAGAATGTTTATATAATACCAGACCGGAGTGTCTCAACACTGATACCTATAATCAAGCACTCGGTTTGGATTGGCTCCACAGTAATCACAGACGAGTAGAAGGGATACAACAAGTGAGGAATGAGTTTGCCCATCTCACAGTGAATCCTATCTTGATTTTTATTGATCCACAAACTGGCGCCCACACGCAACACATCGAATCTCTATAAGTTTATGTGGCTGTAGAGGCTGCAAAGTGCTGATCCTCTTCTTCGAATTATTTCCGACATCGCTCTGTTTTGGCGTCCCAACTGACTGTTTTCGCTAAATGGACATTTGTTACGTGTTGTATTTTTACGTTTCATATAATTGGCAGGGATTTAACACGGAAGTACGTTTACCTCTTCAAATGTCAGCGATTTTTCATCCGCCTTATAATCTCCATTTCCTACTGCTTCCATTTATTCACTCACAGGAATCATAAACGCCTTACGTTAGCCCCTCTAATTGAGTTGCTCTTTAAATTGTTATTGATTTTGATTGATTAGACCTTTTGTAGCGCCCCACCAAACTGAGATTGTAATTGTTTTTGGAGGAAGGGAGAGAGGATAATATTTTATTGAAGTACATCTTCCAAATTATCCCATAGCTGGAAGAGAAGAGATTATTAAATTACTTTCCCTATGATATTTGTGCGTACGTTAATATAACGAACCCAACCAATATTCTAACTCAGATCTTCAATTAACAATTCTGAGTCATTATCTATTAAACTACCTGCACATACAAACTTAAAAAACATGGTATTGCCAAGTAGTCACCCCCCTGGATACTGACCAGTCTCGACATTGCTTAACTTTAGTCATCTTACGGGAACCTGTATTTCAAGGTTATACGGCCAAGCTACTTTGTATTAGCTCTAATGTACTCTCTCACTCTCTCTCTCTATATATATATTCTAAACAGAAATTGTTTAATATAACACAATGAATATCTATTATGTTTAATCATGAGCCGTTCTAAACATCGTATTTTGTCTTTAATTTCAGATGAAAACATACAGATATATATATATGACATGATTTGTTTGAACATTATTTTTGATCGATACTCGTATTTAAGTAGATATTCTGTTTATAATCAAACAGCATTATATATTTATTTGATTATTTAGGGTAAACTTTTGTTACGAACATGTGTCATTCGGCTGGATTCGAACCTGCGACCCAAATCCTGCATTTTCATAACAAAAATTTATCGAAAATAACAGGCCGGTAGAAATAAATTATAATTTGATTATAAATACAATATCTACTTAAATACGAGTATCGATCAAAAATAATGTTAAAACAAATAATTTCAAATTGTCGGTTGTTTATAACCAGTTTCGTTAATCTTCGTTAATTTCCGTAATATATATATATATATATATATATATATATATAAACTTCTGTCTGCTAATGTATGCCAAAAGTCCGTTCGTTTTTTTAAATGTATTTTCTAATTAATAACCTATCGAGCTTTTTCGCCAAACAGATTTTATACCTAAGTGTTTTCTTGATAACAGATACGGCTATATATATATATATATATATATAACTCAGGCACACGGGAAGGCAGGAAGGTGAATCAGAAGGTAAAGGTAATTCTGAAATATAGGTGTTTTATGTAAATGGCTTTGACTTTGTGTGTATTTGCAATCTTCTACATAATAGCGTTTTGATAAGACAGTACTGAACAATATATTAAATTGTCACATCCTAAAAAGAAGTCTCACCAACAGCGGACTTAAATTGCCTTGATAGACATGAAAGATAAATACGATCTACAGTCATCATGATTTCAAACATTTCTCGCTTTGAACTAAATTGAATTCGCCATCAAAGAATCTTTCAACGAAACAGTATTTATTCTTAATATTGATTCGAAAACAGAAGCGCGAAAATATACTTAACTACTAATGCACAGATATCCCATTGATTTCTGCCCAGGTTGAATACGAGAGTTAATAGCTTTTCGATGCTTCTTCAGAGACAGGAGTTATAATCACGAAAGAGTATTTTATTCAAGAGTTCATTTATCTGCTCTCCTCTTTAAACGATGAGAGAGAGAGAGAGAGAGAAACTTTATACATGCTTTTCTAAAGGGTAATTTTGGAATCGAATCACTGTGATTATCTCTTTTAAACCGTGCAACAGACGGTAGTGCCAGGTATTTTTAGAGAACTTAGAAAGACCGAATGATTATTTAAAAAAAAAACACTAAAATTATCAGCCATCCGAAACTTTATATATATATATCTAAGTTCAAGGAAAAAGTTAACCTAATGTTGTCATTTTACTTAAAATTACATAAAAATAAAATCAGAATTTTAAAGTCAGTAAAAATAAAAAATAGAACTGTCTATATTTTTGAGATGAGCAGTACAAACGCTAATTTTCTATAGGGTCGAGGGAAAAGTTTACGTATGTTGTCATTTCACCAATGTCACATGAAGTAATATCAAACTTAAAATCAATAAAAATCTGCCTTGTACCATATCTGGTAACAGTGCAGAAGTTACTGATAAATACGTAGTTTGCTCTACTATGCAGCGATTCTTGAGAAGCTATATTTGAGTGAAGGTGGTTCATCTTCGCGAACACTGGAATCAATGAGCTCCATTGAGAGCAGACTTTCATCTAGATTAGAGAAAAGGTAAGTGTTTCATTGGTAATTGTGTCGTCAATCTGGCTTGTTTTTTTTTTCTCCAGGGATTTAAATGTACAAACCATTCTTCCAAAACATTGAGATGTTTGAGAGAAGTCCGAGGAGGGATCAATTGTCAAATTCGGATCATCTTCATTTTTGAAGATGCTTCATTTATCTGTGGTATCATCTACTAAACTGTTTATGACATACCCTAGGCACACCAGATTACAACTTCAAAAATATAGTAGGCTGGCATGGAAAATATTATTAGGGGTGAGAATGCTGAATCATTAATTTCTGAATTAATACTAACTGATTCAACGGGTTACACTATTTAGACCACCGAGAGAAACTGTCTCTTGGAAAAGGATCGTAGCAAAAATCAAACACGTTACGCCCAATATCCCGTTGGGTACCATGTTTATCTGTCTTTTTAACAGCAGTGATATTTCGAGTGGAAGCTAGAGTCACAGTCACTTTTAATCTTCAGGATAGTTTTAAATCCAGATTTTCTTTCTCCATGTTTAGTAGTTACTTCAAGTGAACCCAGCTATTTAGCGATTAGGTAGACAGTTGGATTAATTCCTTTGCAAATGCTATTCGTGCGAAAGGGTATGTCAATTAAGTGCCATACGTGATACACGCTTGGGCGATCATGTCTCTAAAGAGACATGACTGACTGGGCAGAATATTATTCCGCAGTAGTTTGCCATTACTTTCTGCGGTAGACAGGTTGCCATCCAAGGCTATAGAACCCAATCTGTCCTATTATTTAACCCATAACTGGAGGGAAGAGGCAGATTAATACTTTTTCCAAGGCTATTTGAGCGTAAGTGAATGCAAAGAATTTAACTGGAATTCGAAATCAGTATCCCTATTTCTCGTTCCGAGCCGATACCTACTGAACCACAACGCACATTCATGACACTATCAATACATCCAAAAATACATGAGAAGTAATGTTAAAATTGAATATTGGATCCACTTTAAAAAAATATAGTAGCATATCAGTACTAGAAATCTTGTCTCCTATATGGAAACGAATGCTGGTCAATCCCTTTAAAAATGAAGGAGAGACACAAAGCAGCAGAAATGTGGTTCTACAGAAGGCTGCCGAGACAATATGGACCGAACTTGTGAGCAACGACAAGGTTTTACAGATGATGGAAATGAAAAGAAAACATACGTCGCATCAGGAAGAGACAGCTAAAGTTTCTTTGAGACAGGTAATAAGGAAAAAGAGCTCGGCGAATCTTATGCTCATTGGACGTATAGAGGGAAAGAGACAGCGGAATGCAACGTGAGATATACTTGATGAGCTTAACCAAGTGAATGGAGAAGCGGGGTTTGGGATACCTAGACGAAAATTATTAAGAGTAATAAGAGATAGGGGCAAGTGGATATCCATGATCGCCTACGTCTTGAAAACACACGACACAAAGAAGAGTGCAAATAAATAACGAGTAATAATGCCAAGTTGGATAATATAGCTTCTTTTTAAGCTGGGAATCAAATCACACACGAAGCAAGGAAGTGCGGTGATTTTGAATAAATCTCGTTGTTTTGTCCCGCCTTTGCGAAAATGGCGCCTTTCTTCCTGTCTGTCAGTTTCATCTTTAGGCGGTCAACTCAATATCCGACGTTGGAATAGAAAGCATACAATTTGGCAGCTTTTAGTAAAGACAGCTTCCCAAACTTCTCCAGTCGATTCTGGTCTTTCAGAAAACACCGTCATATATAAAAGAGAGAGAAAATAAAAAAAAAAAACAACAGCGGTAAAGAAATAAAATAGTGTGTGTCTGCTTAAAATGAACTGACATGTTTCTTTTGAGAAAAAAAGAAAGCTGTGCCCCCCCCCCCCCCCGTTCGACTTCGGTTTTACTGGAACTTTCACTGTGTTTATATTTCTTTCTTTACTACATGAAAATTTTATATTTTCATGAATAGACCGTGACGGGTTTGGGAAGTTATACGTTTTATTATATATATATATATATATGTATGTATATATATATATGTGTGTGTGTGTGTGTGTGTTTTTAGTGTCAGTTTACGATCAGTCATGCTTCGTATTTATCCCTCATCTACACAATGTGGGTCTCTGTCACTCTGAAGACTAAACCTAAACAAATGTGACTCGTTGATGGTGTAGGATTCGATAGGGTATCATGCTTCGTTACGCACTGCATTGTTCAAATCTACTCGGTGGTCAGCGAGACGCTTTTTTATACGACAGACATTGTTCGAATGACCAATTCACTGCGGTGTCTTTATCTTTAGTGCATCGAACATTAAAAAAATATAGACATAACTAGTTACTCACTTCAGCCTTATCTGGCACAAGGCCGTATGTTTTAAGATTCAGGTGTTATTTTGATTACCCCTCCTCCTGAAACAGCGAAAAATTACTTGATTTTCCAGAAAGCAGTTTCGAAGTCATAAAAGAAGCTTTTAAAGCCACGAACTCGAAAAATAAGGAAATTGTCCGATAGACAAAATCCAAATATGAAGCGTATCTTCACCATAATGCCAAAAAGGTATGGTTTTAAGGTATTTTTTTAATGTTCATTTATAGTGAGATTGCTGATTTAGTCAGATTTTAATAAAAAATTTCATATTATTCTAAAAAACTGAAAATGTCTTCTAGTGTTGTACTCAGAAATGTATTGCTAGTAATCATTCTTTTTCATTCCCTTCAGAAATGTATTCTTGGTAACATGTTTTTCGAAAAAATTTATATTTTTCTATAAAAGTATTTGTATGTGTATATTTCTATAAAAGTATTTTTTTCTACTTTCCATTTTGGAGGTTAACTATTTCTTTATAGCTGTGACCCTAACAGGTGCTACCTACTCAGTGTCAGGGTGGATCTGAGAAGAACAGCAATGGACAGGTGGTCCCAAGCTCCTCACTCGCAATCAGAGGCCTTTCTGCCGGATGCATTTTACCGTCATACCCAGGACCAAGCATTGATGTGGAATGGCAAAGAGTAAACATTATTTAAGGCAACAAGGCATATGGAATTGGGGGTGGGCATGATCACCTACATCAAAAAAGAACACGGTGCAAATATATATATAATGAACACAGCAAAAAACTGCTACAACATAATGAAAAGGAAAAAAAAATTGTATAGGTATAGTAATACTAAATTTATTCAAACATCACGAAATTAATACAACTTACCTTCTAAACCCAATAACTTCTTGTGGTTTTACTGGATTTTTTGGTGAAGAGGAGATTGATTAAAAATAGATAGCAGAATTATTCAAATATTATCTTCATCTTTATTGTCATATTCACGAAATTTCAGCAGTTTACACACAGGCCTTCTTCGGGTGCTATTGTTTGGAATTTAAAACAGAATTTTTATTTAATCCCCAGAGGTAGATTGTCCTAGTTCCATGCCCTTTCTGGATGTCTCGGTTTCATTTAGATCTCTTTAGAATTCTATGTCAAATCCTCGTGTATATGGCAAAGACAACAGTTTACTTAATGTAAATAGTTACATCTCATCTCAGAAAAGCAGAAAGAGATTTTTTTCAATTATTTCATTACATATTCTCTCCAAAAACAAAGTAAATTAAAAATTGGCTGCACCATTTACATAGGTTGTATTTGTTGCCTGATTTTTTATCTTTGCAATTAGCTATCATCTGATGAAAAAAGGCCAAGACTAGAAGACAATGCCTAGCAAAACAACCGACGAAATAAAATTGATTCTTATGTACAGTGATTACTTGACAAAGAATGAATTCGAAGATAACCTTGACAAAATTGTGAGATCCTACTTTATAAGCAAATATATTCAAGCTAATTAAATTTAACAGTAGACGCGATTAATTAAATACCGTATAAACCCGTGTATCATGTGAGATTTTAAGACCTAATTTTTTAAGGCAAATTTTAAGAGGGTCGTATCACTCATAAGATATAAAAATTATCGTATGTGTTGCTCAGTACATATGCTAATTTTATATATCTTAAAATTACATTAAGAAATCGCATGATACGCTATGTTGATGTGAATGTTCAATGAGGCTGTAGTGTACTTGTCAAAATAACGCTATGAAATATCATTTCTGTTCTCACTTAGTTGATGAAATGAAGGAAGACTGTTGTGCGTTGTGGTGCAATGGATATCGACTCGGAACGACAAATCGGGGTGCCGAGTTCAAATTCCAGTTGAATTTCTTGCATTCACTTACGCACAAATACCCTTGGGAAAGGTATTAATCCGCCTCTTTCATCCAGTTATGGATTAAATAATAGTCTAGATTGGGTTCTATAGCCTTGGATGACAGCCAGTCTACCGCAAAAAGCAATGGCAACCTACTGTGGGATAATCATCTGTCCAGTCAGTCATGGCTCTTTTGAAACATGATCGCCCAAAGCGTGTATCACGTACAGCACTTGACTGACTGTTTTATTGAAGTAATTGTTTTTCTCTCAGACCGCAAGCTCATTTAAATGTAGTCAAGTGAAATACGATTTCTGTCTGAACTCTAAAGAAAATTGAAGAGGAAACAAAAGAAATACAAACCATAACACACGACTCAAATCATGGGCTTATTTAATAAAACAAATTTTAGTCAAAATTCGACTTTATTCATCAACATAGTCTCCCTTCTAGGGTAATGCGCTGATTCTAACGCTTCTCTAAAAATTCGATGCTTTTTTTTTTTAGAATGCTTTGTCTCAAAATACGCTCCAGTTTTCGATATCACTTCTTCATTGGAGCCAAATCTCTTTCCCTGGAGCATTCTCTTAAGGTTTGCAAACAACCAGTAATCGCTGGGGGTCAGATATGGACAATAAGGTTGATGCGGAAGCGATTCAAAATACAATTCATCTAGTTTGCCATCCTTGCGATCGATTTGTGACAGTGCGTTGTCTTGCTGAAAAATTACTTTTTTCTTCATTTGTGGCAGTTTTTTGGCGATATCTTCTTTCAAACACACCAATCATGCGAAATAATATTCGCTATTAATCATTCTTTTTAAAGATAATCGATAAGAATACTTTGCGCATACCAAAATACGGAGGCCAAAGTCTTGCCTGCTGATATTTGCGTCTTTTGTCTCTTTGGACGGCTTTCATCTGCTGCTGTACACTCAGCTGACTGTCGATTTGTGGATCCATGTTTCATCCATTGTCATATATTTACGCAAAAACTCCTTGTTGCATTGAAACAGTTGTAAATAACGCTCTGAATCGTCGATGCGTTGTTGTTGTTTGAATGTGAGCAAACGCGGCACCCACTTTGAACACAGTTTTTTCATTGACAGATGTTCCTGCAAAATAGTGAAAATACACTGCCTTGTGATATGTTCAACTCCTCTGCTATCTCATACAGCTTCAATTTACGATCGGCGAAAACGATTTGTGGATTTTTTTGGGGTGTTTTTCGGGACAACTGCCGATTTTGGGTGACCTCAGCGTTCAGCAATATTTGTGTTCATACAACTGCATTTAAAGTCAGCATACCATCTTTTAAACGTTGTTTCCGACAGAACAGAGTCCGAATAACTTATCAAGCCGGTGTTTGCTTGAACTGTAGTTTTTCTCATCAGAAAGCAATGTTTTATCAACACACGAATTTAAGTATTTTCTATAGTTTTGAAAAGTTGCAACAGCAGTTTCACTTAAGTAACTGTAATTTGTAAACTAAATCTGATTGGGCCCAAATTTTATTACGTGTCATTTGAAGGTTAGTACTTCCTAAAATTTACAATAATTTTTTATTAGTGGCGCCATCTATATGTCAGGCCTGGGACTTATTGAATGATCTGTTATAATAGTAATCAGATTTCCGTTCCATTTAAAAACATTTTCGTTCATTTGCATCGAGGCTTAGAAATTGTTTTCCTAATGGAATCTCTCATGATAATTTTTTTTTTTTCAAAGTCTAAATTCTCATTCCAAGTTATGTTTTATCGATAACAGTTACTTCACTGCTTTTGTCTTCACACTATTTCGATTGAATTATTTGACGACAGACAGCACGAATTTAAGTGCGATACCTGTCTAGATATTTGGGTCGTGATGCAGCGGATATCGACTCGGAACGACAAATCGGAGAGCCGAGTTCGAATTTCAGTTGAATTCCTTGCATTCATTTACTCACAAATACTCTTGGGAAAAGTTTTTAATCCGTCGCTTTCCTCCAGTTAGGGGTTAAATAATAGGACACATTGGGTCCTGTAGCCTTGGTCGGCAACCAATCTACCGCAGAAAGCAATGGCAACCTATTACGGGATAATCTTCTGTCCAGTCAGTCATGTGTCTTTCGAGACATGATCATCCATGGCACTTATCTGACCTGACTAGAAGCAAAGTAATTTAGTGTTTGAATTTCTAGCTATAAACTTAAGTTCTATGCTAACAGTTTATTATCTAGAACTTCTCGCTTGTTGAATTATCGTCTGGTTTCCTGCCCTTCTCTCATTTATGATCATCAAAAATTTAAACCCTATGTCAATTGAGGTCTTGTCTCTTGAATAATGTTATTTTATTATCCTGCTTTTACATTCTCGATTGCCTCATACATTTTTGTGGCTTTATTGCCTTGCTTTAAGTGTGAAAAACTGAAAAAACTTTTATAAAAAGTATTTTTCAATGTAAAAAATAGTCAATTGCTTTTACGCGTAAAATTGATATCAGAAAAGTGTTCATTTTAACTGAATGTCATTTTGCGTAAAGAATATGGAAGCGAATGCAGAACAATCTTAAGGCAGGACTCGAAGCAACCAAAATTTCGTTCTACAAAAGAATGCCAAGAATACCATGTTGCGAACATGTGAGCAACGAGTAGGTTTTGAGAGGATGAAAACGTAAACTTATACTTATCAGGAAAAGACAGCTGAAGTTTCTAGAACATGAAACGAGGATGGGGAGCTTGGAGAGTCTGGTACTCACAGAACAGAGAGAAAGAGAGAGAAACATGGGAAAGCAACGCATGACACTTTATGAATTGAGCAAACGGATGGCAGGGCAAGGTGTTAAAAGCTATAAGGAGTAGAAAAATGTGGAAGGCTAAGTTCGCCTACGTTCTGAAAGGACACAGCACATAGATGAATTTTTTTGTATTTAAATCCGTTACTAATAAAATCCACCGCACTTCAAAGCTTACGACATCTGGTATTCTCATCCGGTCAACTATCTTCGTATCGATAATGTTAAACTATAATTAGATAAGAGCCGGTGTTTCAACGTGTTATGGTCATCATCATACCCAAGCCACACAAAATAGTTTTCATAACGGTCTATCAACAGCAGCTATCCAAAGTTCTAGAACATTCTTACCTGTCTGTTTGACATTGTTCAACCATTATTTGCGTTGGCGTCCCCTCGTACATCTCCCTTCAAAAGTGCATGCATGTTCACCTTGCGCAGGCTGTTGTATCTTATAAAGGGTCCAAACCATGACAGTGGCAAGAAGAGGTTCAGGTGTCCTACAAAACTTAACTCTTTTCCGCGCTATCTCATTTTTTGTTGGTCTTAGGCATGACGGTAAACTGCATTCAGTAGTTGCTAGGTTTTGAGGAGCATGAAACCACCTTTTTGTTGTTGTTCCCATGTTCACCCTGACCCGCAGTAGTAACACCTGTTAGATTCAGGTACGGGCAAATAGTTAACCCACAAAACTAGAGTCAAAAGACGATGAAAGTATGAAAATAGACTTTTATAGAAAAATATTAGCAACAATACATTTTTGAAGGAAAAACAATTATTGCCATCGTGCATTTTTGAAGGAAAAACAATTATTGCCATCGTGCATTTTTGAAGGAAAAACAATTATTGCCATCGTGCATTTTTGAAGGAAAAACAATTATTGCCATCGTGCATTTTTGAAGGAAAAACAATTATTGCCATCGTGCATTTTTGAAGGAAAAACAATTATTGCCATCGTGCATTTTTGAAGGAAAAACAATTATTGCCATCGTGCATTTTTGAAGGAAAAACAATTATTGCCATCGTGCATTTTTGAAGGAAAAACAATTATTGCCATCGTGCATTTTTTAAGGAAAAACAATTATTGCCATCGTGCATTTTTTAAGGAAAAACAATTATTGCCATCGTGCATTTTTGAAGGAAAAACAATTATTGCCATCGTGCATTTTTGAAGGAAAAACAATTATTGCCATCGTGCATTTTTGAAGGAAAAACAATTATTGCCATCGTGCATTTTTGAAGGAAAAACAATTATTGCCATCGTGCATTTTTGAAGGAAAAACAATTATTGCCATCGTGCATTTTTGAAGGAAAAACAATTATTGCCATCGTGCATTTTTGAAGGAAAAACAATTATTGCCATCGTGCATTTTTGAAGGAAAAACAATTATTGCCATCGTGCATTTTTGAAGGAAAAACAATTATTGCCATCGTGCATTTTTGAAGGAAAAACAATTATTGCCATCGTGCATTTTTGAAGGAAAAACAATTATTGCCATCGTGCATTTTTGAAGGAAAAACAATTATTGCCATCGTGCATTTTTGAAGGAAAAACAATTATTGCCATCGTGCATTTTTGAAGGAAAAACAATTATTGCCATCGTGCATTTTTGAAGGAAAAACAATTATTGCCATCGTGCATTTTTGAAGGAAAAACAATTATTGCCATCGTGCATTTTTGAAGGAAAAACAATTATTGCCATCGTGCATTTTTGAAGGAAAAACAATTATTGCCATCGTGCATTTTTGAAGGAAAAACAATTATTGCCATCGTGCATTTTTGAAGGAAAAACAATTATTGCCATCGTGCATTTTTGAAGGAAAAAAACAATTATTGTCATCGTGCATTTTTGAAGGAAAAACAATTATTGCCATCGTGCATTTTTGAAGGAAAAACAATTATTGCCATCGTGCATTTTTGAAGGAAAAACAATTATTGCCATCGTGCATTTTTGAAGGAAAAACAATTATTGCCATCGTGCATTTTTGAAGGAAAAACAATTATTGCCATCGTGCATTTTTGAAGGAAAAACAATTATTGCCATCGTGCATTTTTGAAGGAAAAACAATTATTGCCATCGTGCATTTTTGAAGGAAAAACAATTATTGCCATCGTGCATTTTTGAAGGAAAAACAATTATTGCCATCGTGCATTTTTGAAGGAAAAACAATTATTGCCATCGTGCATTTTTGAAGGAAAAACAATTATTGCCATCGTGCATTTTTGAAGGAAAAACAATTATTGCCATCGTGCATTTTTGAAGGAAAAACAATTATTGCCATCGTGCATTTTTGAAGGAAAAACAATTATTGCCATCGTGCATTTTTGAAGGAAAAACAATTATTGCCATCGTGCATTTTTGAAGGAAAAAAAATTATTGCCATCGTGCATTTTTGAAGGAAAAAAAAATTATTGCCATCGTGCATTTTTGAAGGAAAAAAAATTATTGCCATCGTGCATTTTTGAAGGAAAAAAAATTATTGCCATCGTTCATTTTTGAAGGAAAAAAAATTATTGCCATCGTTCATTTTTGAAGGAAAAAAAATTATTGCCATCGTTCATTTTTGAAGGAAAAAAAATTATTGCCATCGTTCATTTTTGAAGGAAAAAAAATTATTGCCATCGTTCATTTTTGAAGGAAAAAAAATTATTGCCATCGTTCATTTTTGAAGGAAAAAAATTATTGCCATCGTTCATTTTTGAAGGAAAAAAAATTATTGCCATCGTTCATTTTTGAAGGAAAAAAAATTATTGCCATCGTTCATTTTTGAAGGAAAAAAAATTATTGCCATCGTTCATTTTTGAAGGAAAAAAAATTATTGCTATCATGCATTTTTGAAGGAAGCAATATTACCAGCAATACATTTTTTAATACAAAACTAGAAGACATTTTCAGTTTTCTAAAAATAAAAAAAAAATGAAAATTTTTAATTAACATGTGAGTAAATCAACCTTCTTACTATAATCAAACATTAAAACCCCACCTTTTTGGCATTAAATAACCCGCAAAGATTGATATGCCATTCAACAAAACTCAAACTCATTTTTTGTTCGCAATAGAACATGTCAAAGAGTGTTCTCATGCATTTGTTCTCAAACGCTTGGATCCTTCTCTCTGTATCTGCCAACACGTTCCCCATCCATGGAGACTACCAGCGGTTTCTACAGTTTGTTTGAAAACTGATTTTGCTCATTCACATTGTTGTCAATTTGGCCATCGCTGCGGCAGTCCTTCTTTACTTGATCTTCACTAAAACTGTCAACACACGCAGTAACTTAATTGCTAGGATGAAATAAAATGAGACACTTGAAAGACTAAGGAGAACTAATTTACATAGCGGCATTTGGTCAGCTGCCCTGCTGTTTGAATTAAACGAACTACGATTGAAATCTCGCCATTGGAGTTTATCTGTTATTAATATTATGTACTACCTTTATTAGGATTTTTATTACTTTTACATTTCTTTCATTCATGATATGATGAATTTAACACTTAATTGTTATCGAGTTGTAGATGCAGGGAGATGGTTAATGTTTATTAAATCGGCCTTGTGTCAAACATAACCGAACTCCCTACAAATTAGTATTATTTGCTATCATTAAAAAGTTGGAGATTGGAATGTGTGGGTTTTGTGGAAGAATAAAGGTATTCCTTTTGTATGTTTAATAGAAATGTATTAATGGAAAATAACGGGAATTGGTAGAAGCTAATGTTCATTGAGAAACAGTATTAAGAAGTTAAGGGTATCAAGCGTTCGTAGTATTAACTTGTGTGTCAGTAGGCAGGAACGTACGTACATATGTATGTATGTATGTATGAGCGTTTGTTGGGTAAGTGTGTCTTTGAAGTTATCGCTCAGGGTGAAGGGTGAAAAGGGAGAATGTGAGAGAAAGATAGAGACAATAATAATACGATCGCTTGACGTTTATAGAGAGACAGGTTAATTACGCTCGTCTCATTTCTCTCTCTGGCGACTGTCGTCTTCTTCCGTCTTTTTGTTTCGTTTTCTGGGTCTCCGAGCATGTCATTTGGAGATTCACTCTCGGACGTGATTCTGACTTATCTATTTTGTTTTTAGATGTCTCCTAGTTTTTTGGCCGAAAAACATTTCACATCGAGGTGTGAAATTTGGCACGTTTTGTATGTGTTAAGCAATGTTTGTAAATTCGAGAAAATTTGTTTATTTCTAACAAAATCAATGAGTCAGTGTTTAGCACTTGAATTTGTAAATAAAAAATTTGTACAGAGTAAATAAAAATGGTGGCAATATTTACATCAACGAATAACTGAATACAGGGCTCATAATAACATGAAGTTCTAACCCCAATGTTTTAACTATGCTTCAAATCTAATAAATTAGCCACACCCTTTTAGATAATCTTAGATTATGTTGTTTATTTCTTCTTTCGTGCTTATTAACCTTTTGTTGCATATTGGTTACAATTGTAACCAATATGCAATAAAGGGTTAAATTTAGAAGATTTAGCTTCCATTTTCTCGACTTGTTTTTTAACCAATTATATCCATTTATTAGGATACATACTACTTTAAAATGTTTTAGTTACTTCATAACAAAACCTTCAATTCATGTGTTAAAATAGGTGTTCGTGGTGCAAACTTTTTCTGAAAAGAAAATCACCAAAAACTTCTAAATCCCAAGTACGGATTTATTTTAAATAGACTTGAAATAAAAAAAATAAATAAAAACAATGCTGATACTCTCAGTTCGAAAAGCCCTTTTCACACGTGATCGACTTATAAAAGAAACATTCGTTGAAAAGCTACTTGACAAGATTCCAAAGATTTCTGGACACCGTAAGTTAAAAGATTGCGTTCTCGACAATGTTTGTCATATCGATAAAATACTAGAGAAAATGAAATCTGGACAGATGCCACAATGTTACAAATTAAGTTGTGAAACAACACTGTACATGGTCTCTGAATATCTACTAAAAAAAACAAAACAAAAAAAAAAACGGGGTCATATAAATAAAAAAAACTGCTTTATTTGTCGTTGCAAATACGGTTTCGAAATTAACCATTTGGCAGCAGCCAACGAAAGATCTCGTGAACCATTATTTCGTCTCGAGTCTTTTGACGCTACCAGAATATTGCATCGGGATTAAAGATGAAAATTAAGTTATTAATTACCTTGATTGTTTCAGTAGATTATTTTTCTACAGTTTTATTAGCACTTTGCAGGTTATTGAAAGCATGAAAATATTTTTAGATTATGAGAATTTTCTGTTAGGAAATGTTAATGGTTTAGGGATATAAGTCTTGATGATTAACCCATAACCTGGGGAGAAGATGTAGATTCATGCCTTTCTTTAGGTTAATTTGCGTATATATGACGGACATTAGAACTCTGCTTTGATTAACAATTCTGAGCCAATATCCAGCTGCATATCTCAGCTTACAGCACCAAGTATTCCAAAATGGATACACATCTAGGTACTGAACAGACTCACTATTTCCTAACTTCGGTGACCAATGTTTCAATGTATTGTAACAATAACTACCTTTGAACGGCTGGTGAGTTTACTTGCAGTGAATATTTTCTACTGGATAGAATAGCGATTCAAATTATTCGTAAAAGTTAAACAGTAGTGGCCCCAGTGCATATTTTTTAACGATATAACAGAACCAAATATTAGAGACATTTATTACATCTATCGGAGTTGATGCCAGTCCCAAGCAACAGGCAGGATTTTCTATTTTGATTTTCTAGGTTGGCAGAGCCCACCTGCATAAAAATTAGATCTAACAAAACCTGCCTAACTAATCGAAATTTCAGATATATTTTTAATCATTTCACCCCAAGAAACTATGTGCGTTGTGGAGCAGAGTTCGAATTCTAGTTGAATTCCTTGCATTCACTAACGCACAAGCAACCTTGAGAAAGATATTAATCCGTCTCTTCCCTCCAGTTATCGATTAAATAACAGGACAGATTGGGTTCTGTAGCCTTGGGTGGAAACCAGTCTACCGCAAAAAGTAACGGCAAACTACTACGGGATAACCTTCTTTCCAGTCAGTCATGTCTCTATCGAGACATGATTGCCCAAGCGTGTATTACGTACGGCACTTAACTGACTGACCCCAAGGAAAGCAATAAAGCCACTAAAATGCAAGGGGTAACTGAATGTTAGAGAATGTGAGAACAAAGACAATATTGGGGTGAAGAGGGAAGAGTAAAAGGGCGAGAATTAAGACAAAAGATGATTTAAATTGCATTTGAAGATCAAAGTTGACTGGGAAGCAAAATACCAGAAGAGCGAAGTCAGATCGAAGAAACTGTTATCATAGTACTTCCGGTTCTTGCTCTTTGAACCATGAAAAGATGAGATACACTTGCCAATCTAGTGCTAGGCTTTCAGTCATTAAGTCGAGGTAACAGAACGCAGTTCACCAGAAGAATTACCATGAAAGTATTTTAAAAAATAAGCAAAGGGAAACGACATTTTGGCGTCGATGTGAAAGTCACAAAAACCAAAATGTTATATCAGAATTAATAACATTGCAGATTCTTTGAATTTCATTAACCCTCTAGGGCCATTCGTATCATATTTGATACAGTATTTCCCTAAAAGGAAACATTTGGTATTTCCCTATAAGGAAACATTTGGAATTCATTGACTGAGCAGTCAGTACTGCTTTCATTTGAAATTTATAAAATATTTCTCTTAAAAAAATTTTCAGGAGAATATTTCTTTCAAGGCTTGTTTTCATACTGTATCAAATATGATACGAATGGCCCTAGAGGGTTAAAAAGGGGGAGGGGGTAAAAGGATCTTGGTGTCTTCAATTTGCATTTGTATCAAATCATTATAGGTTCTGCTAGTCGTGTTAACCCTTTAGGGCCATTCGTATCATATTTGATACAGTATTTCCCTAGAAGGAAACATTTGGTATTCATTGACTGAGCAGTCAGTACTGCTTTCATTTGAAATTTATAAAATATTTCTCTTAAAAAATTTGTCAGGAGAATATTTCTTTCAAGGCTTGTTTTCATACTGTATCAAATATGATACGAATGGCCCTAGAGGGTTAAGGCTTCTACTGGGCATAAAGTGGGGGATCAGTTCTATATTGTTATGAAGTAATAAACAGATCCCCCTTTAATATGATACGAATGGCCCTAGAGGGTTAAGGCTTCTACTGGGCATAAAGTGGGGGATCAGTTCTATATTGTTATGAAGTAATAAACAGATCCCCCTTTAATATGATACGAATGGCCCTAGAGGGTTAAGGCTTCTACTGGGCATAAAGTGGGGGATCAGTTCTATATTGTTATGAAGTAATAAACAGATCCCCCTTTAATATGATACGAATGGCCCTAGAGGGTTAATATAAATACATATCAAAAGCACCAGACCATACGTAGCCGCAATATTCAAAGCAAGAGCGGATAATAGACTTATAAATATGTAAGAAATTCTGGTGAGAGAAAGGCCTAACATGGCACAGGGAACCAACTTTCCTAGCAGCAGCTAAAGCGAAATAGCCAGTATTTTATAATTACACTAGTAAAACTGTTTTAACATTTATCTTTTTATTGCATAATTATTTTACAGTCGATAAAGTATTCCGACTTTAAACTGGTTTATTTTTTTAATCGCTAGTTTTCTGTGTTATGGTGCCCTCCTACGAGGAATGAACTCTTCCTCTGGTTATATGTAAGCATTACCAGCAGTTAACGGCAGCTACTAGTCAGGCAATAAGCAGCGTAATAATACCTTCGGACTTATCTCTTCTTACTTCTTATGAACACATCCTTTGAATATCGTTTTTCTCGTTATACTAATACACTGTTTTGAACCTACATTCTTGTTCCTTATCTTACTTCCGGCACAAACTGGTCACTTCAACTTTGTGGAGAACTTTCGCCACAACAAATTAGCGACGAAGACCCACATCACTCTGCACAATTGTGAAATACTGGTTTCCTATGTATGAAACTACCTGCACCTCCATCTCTAAACTACCGTATCATTAGGAGCAGCTTTTCACTCAATGCACAATCGTTGCTACCAACATTGTCAGCGATTTTTGTTAGAATTATTGTAATATAGGTTGCTTAAAACGAGATACTTAAAATCACAAAAGTCTGACTACTCAGAAAATCAACTCCTAGAACTTAGTATAACACATAAATTAATTCTTTGGAGACAATGAATAGTAAAGTTATCCGCTGTATTATGCTGGAAGTGTGTAATACGATCCGGAACTATTGTCAGAAAAGGACACGTGGTCAAAATTACACACAGGCGAGCAAGAATTGATTTGATTAACTTGGCAAAGAGTAAAAATAAATAATAAAAATATAACACTTATCTAACACAAAGAAATCTATCTCCATCTCTTGAGAATTCTTTCTGCAGTTGTCATAAAAATGAAAGCGCAGGAAAGCTGAATCTATATGTAAAATTCTCTAACATCCATTAGTCCGTCACATCCTCTAAAAGAGACATAAATTGACCGATCGAAACCAGTTTTGCGGAAAAGTCCAAACAGTTAAGCGGATAGAAAGTACAACTAGTTTTACTTGGGTGCGTAGATTAGTACATTAAATTTTCATTATTTTTTTTACTGAAATTATGTTTTATTTAACATACAAAATACTTCCATTTTAAAAACGATTTAATTTTTAATATACTTATTTAATACAAATACAATATTGAATTTCCGTATCTTAAGTTTTTGTATAGAACTTAATTTCCAGTTCGCTCTGCATTTTTGTGAACTATTAAACAAGGCCAAACGCTTAAAAACTTAATTTGGTTTCTGAAATAAATTAAGCAAGGCCAGATGTATTTTGCATGCTCAATAGTAAGACATCTTTAAAATTTAATTTTTTTAATTTTCTTAAAAAATATTGTTTACCATAAAGTGCTATAAAATTAAAGAAATTATTAAAATGCAAAGTAGGGTTTTTGTCGAAGTATTTTTCCAAAGAAAAGCTTATTCAAATTTCATCAAATGTTTTGCAAAATTGTACCAAACGAACAAATAATTCTTGACCCAAATTGTTAACGATAACTTCAATAGTAAATGTAATGGTTTCCAGTACGCTGATAATTCGTAAAAACTCGGTCAAATTCAAATTATTTACAACAGTTGTTCACAAAATCTCTAAAATATGGACCGACTTGTGAATTTTTCGTGATGAATGCATGTTAACCGCATTTTGGTCGCATTAAAATAATTCATAGAACATCTGTAATGTATAACTTTCTGAAACAAAATTTTAATCAGCTATTGTAACATTCACTAACTTGGTTTAAAAAATTATAAGGATAACGTGTTCATGAAAAACTCGTGTATAAAAGACGCTAATATGCGTTAACTAGTCACGTAACTTAATTACACATCGCGATTTCCACACCTTTATTACGAAATGCATATATGAAGCTGTAACCGTATTTTAGATGGGTGGTTTTAATGAGAAGAGATTTCTCTGAAATTGGAGAATGCAATTATTTTTGTCGGGTAAAATAGCCGAAAAGATTAAAAGTGGAAAATACCGATTCAGGATTCATCGAGAGCAAAACTGCTTTTGTTAAAAGAGGCAAGCGAATTTATTAAAGCTAGTCAGTCAAAATATTTGTCAATGGGTTTCGATATGTAGCCCTAGGTCAAAATATGGCCTCGAGGATTTCCTGTGTACTGATTACCAGGGTAGTTGATAAAAACAGGCAGACAATAACAGAGTGGAGTTTTTTCCCCTTCCTCTGGAAGTCGAATGTTTAAATGATATTACTTCCAGTCATGATAGTAAGTTACATATAGGGAGGGGGCGATAGAAACTTCGAACCTAACTTCAACCCCCACCAGTTTTGAGTCTTTTTAATAAAACTGGAGTGGAAAACGGGATTAGTTAGTTCGGGCTCCGTGTTTGAAGGTAGAGAGAGATTAGTTCGGAGCCTGCTGCTAATGGGAGACGGGATCAACGATGAATTGTAGCAGACAAGCTGAAATAGCCTACCACAAGAGAGATATTGCAAGAGACGGTCAGTCCAAATTCAACCAACTAGAAGTTGAATAAACCATCATCTCTTGGGGATATAGAACACGAATATTATCGTGTTACTGAAATACCAGCCCACTGATCATTTTTCTGTCCCTTTATTTTGACTTGCTTGTAATCTTGTGTTTATTCGAGGTATATATATATATCCGTTGCGCTCTTGAATCTGGTTTTCATTATCTACCAATCCCTCACGTGTCTGGGCCAACCTCGTCAATGTGACAAAAAGCAATCCTGCTTTGGCTAATCCGAGATCAATAACACAACGTTGGCAGTATCGATCAAAGGTCAGGAAGGTTGGCTGGACTCAGCCAGGGGTCGTATTATAAATCGACAAATGATTATCGAAAGAAAACTCGATGAAGGTAAGTATATCATTTGTTTGTCAAGCGTCCAGCATTTTAAAGAACAGTGCATTGCTGCATGTCGTTAGACGAGGAAAACCGAGAACGATATTTAAAAAGAACAAATGAAAAATTAGCGAAGACCTTTAGAAATGATCGAAGTTTGTCGTTTCTTCGATCTTTTACTCTTTAGCATTGTACGCCTTTTAATTTGAAATCTTCACGCACGTATCCTCATCTGGGTTCTTACATTCACAGGGTTTCCGGGAATTGTCTTTAAATGATTTTGGATGTGGGAGGACAATTGAGGTGTTCAAAATTAGAAGATACTCTCCACCGGAAAATATAAAATAAAAACGAGAAAAATCATGTTTGAAGTTAATCAGCTTTCGAAATGCTTTAGCTTTTTATCTATTCGAGATAAAACATTCAACTTTTTAATAGGAAGCTAAAAATATCTAGTTTAACATAAAACACTTACACTTCACTGATTTTCAAATATATGGTGGAAAGCAGCGTCTTGTGCTGAAGGCCTCAAATATCTTTTCATCGCCCTATCGTCGTCGTCCTGCGGCCTTGGCCGAGATAGAACTCAATACACCCCTCCAGTATTTCATGTGCATTTGGAACCCTGGCGCAGTTTAAAGCAAAATTCATAATTTTGTCAAATAGCTGAATACTTGGTGCTTCGCCAGGGCTACCAAGGGTGTTTTTATTGTGACACCAACACTAGATGGGTTGCCTGCAGGCAGCATCCCGTTATTTAACCCATAACTGGAGGAAAGTGACGGATTAATACCTTTTCCAAGGGTACCAGTGCTTATGTGAATGCAGGGTACTCAACTGGGATTCACCCTATGAATAGGCATATAAAAATCCCTTGCCTAAAAAAATAATTTAATTGTGCTTAGATTTGCTTTTCGTAAGATTCTCAAGATTGTAATCTTTATTAAATCACTTACATTTAGAAAATATTTCCAACATCAACATTTTTCTTATCGAACTTTGTCAGCTTGGTAATGGCTATATCCAACCTCACCTTTAATATAAGTCAGTCAATTAACTGCCATACGTGATACACACGTGCGATAATCTCTTTTGATCTATGATTGACTAGGCAGAAGATTTTCTCGTAATAGGTTGCCATTTTTCTGTGGTAGACTGGTTGTTAACAAAGGCTACAGAACCCAATTTGTCCTGCTATTCAACCCATAGGTGGAGAATGAAGAGATGGATTAATACCATTCCGAATGGTATTTGTTCGTAGGTGAACGCAACGGATTCGACTTGAATTCGAACTAGGCTCTCCGATTTCTCGTTCCGAGCCGATATCCATTACATTGTAATATAAGCTTCGTTAAGGTTATTACATAAAAACTATAACCCGTCAATGAAATTTGGATTAAGTCATTTGGGACACTACTTTGTACTTTGCCTCCCCAAGATATGAGTGATCATAACGCTCCACGATTTCCTGTCTTTTTTAACTCTTAGCAAACTTTATTACATCTCCCAATCCCTGTTCTTCTGCCAAACATTTGTCAGGAACGCTGCTTTTTTTTATCTCCCTCCGGCCTTCTATGTATGGGTGACAAATTTTCTCAGCTCTTTTTTATTCATATGCCGTAAAATTTGAAATGCTTTTCCTGATACTAATCCTAAATATTTTTATTCCCATTTTCTCAAACTTTTTCATTGCTCGCATGTTCAGTTCATGATATTCTTCGCGCCAAACTGTAGAACAGCATTACTTATCACACGTGATATTATCTTCGAGAAGTTTTTTTGACAGTCTGTCTTGTCTCTTTCTTCCTTCGTAAACAGGCGCATTGGTTTGTCAACATCCACCAGTGTCTTTTCGAAGTTGGTTTTTGCATTTGGACACAATGAATATTAAATCTCAGACGGAAGTCGAATTATGCGCCTCTATAACTTTTTTCCTTGTATTGCGAAACGTTACTTCACAATGTATTAGTTCTCTTCCCCCACGCGGATTAGCGATGTCTTTCCTATTTTCCCCGCTAGGAATCTTTAATTATTTCTGCACTTAAACATTTTCTTTTCCAGATAGATTAACTGACTTCTCTCGACAGTTCTCTAGCCTTGGGTGTTGAATAAAGTTGTGTGACTGGAATTATTTTTTCTTTCTAATAAGCCGGTGTTGGAAAGATCCGGGAAAAGGGGTAAGATTAGTCTAGAATTAAGCTGATTTGAAAGAAGAAAGTTTGCCAACAGACAAGTGCCATACGTGATACACGTATGGGCGATCATCTCTCGAAAGAGACATGACTGACTGGGCAGAAGATTATCCCGCAGTAGGTTGCCATTGCTTTCTGCAGGAGACTGGTTGCCGACCAAGGCTATAGAACCCAATCTGTCCTGTTATTTAACCCATAACTGGAAGGAATAGACGGATTCATACCTTTCCCAAGGATATTTGCGCGTAAGCGAATGCAATGAATTCGGCTGGAATTCAAGCCCCCCGCCCCGTGTTCTCGTTCCAAGCCGATATCCAATGCTCCACAACGGATATCCTCAACAGACATTTTGTTTTTAATATAAAATAACAATTGTTTTATCAAAATCTTTAAAATAAATACGAAAAAACCTTACAAATGTTCCTCATGCCAATCTGCTATGTTTTTGTTTACGGTCAGCTGTTAGTTTTTGTGTGTAGTCATAAACTGAATGGGAAAAGGTAAAAATAATATCACACACGTCAAACACTGACTGCATTCTGTTGAAGAACACACCGTTTTTTTTACGTGTTCGTTGTCGCAAATAATTGCAAGAACAATACAATTTCTAATCAGCGGTCCAGTTCTGTCAATATCTCTTACGTAGTCCCTGCGCTAAGATAGTGCTTAAGCGATGGCTCTTCCTTAGATTTTATCACCATCCATTTCTTCCCTTTCTAAAAATTTTATCCTTACTCCTTTCACACATTGTGTGCAGAAAATGATAATCTACTGTTAAGTAAGAAATGTCTTTCACAAATCTATTTTTTATTCTTAAACGTGTGTACTCTTGCCGTCAAAATATTTGAGAGGATTTTATGTATGAGTACAGCTTTGACGATTGAAAACGTCATAACGGTGTTCTCAGGAAACTTAACAGTCGGGATGAAACTGCTGTTAAAGAGATAAACTCTTTGTACCTATTAACGCTCTATCTACACCACGATGTAGAGCACTTTACGAGAAAAAAACCTGCTTGCCAAAATACATTATCAGTAAAACAATTGAAAAACAACATTCATATATATATATAATCTCAGAGTGGATATTCACTACAATACCAATATTCTTCACGAATCGACATAATTATTGCAAAAGAATAAAATAAGTCACTGTTAAAGAGCAAACACGCGGCAAAAGCTTTCATAATTGGTATTAAAAAAATGAAGTGAGCCGACATTGCTTCACTATTGTTTTTCTCTACATAAGCGTAACAATATATATATATATATATATATATATATATATATATATATATATTGCGACACGGAAATTTCTATATTTCGAGATAGATTCTCTTCATCAGGCAATGTTTCATGTTGGTTGGGCAGATGATTTACATTTAAATAACAAAAAAAAAACATTGGTTTGCTGTGTGGGAAGATATAAAATTTACATGTGTGTTTCTTTTGACTAATCATAGCGAAGATTCATTTCGGGATTTGGCCCCAAAGAATACATACTAACCAACTTTTTCTTTTTTTTTCTCTGTCATACATGCACACGCATCTCTCTCTCTCTATATATATATATATATATATATATAATGTGTGTGTGTGTGTGGGGGATATATATATATATATATATAATAGATATATATTTCCCTCCCCCCCACACATATATATATATTCTTTTTTTTTCCACACACACGCATATATATTTCTCTCCCGCCACACACATAATATATATATTTCCTCCCCAGACATATATATATATATATATATATATTCCCCCCCCCCCCCCCACATATATATATATATATATTCAAACGCACAACTTTTCTGCTCTCGCACTTTTTGCATGCGAAACACTTTCGGTTTCATGCTTTCCAGAAATATACAGGGTGCGATGTATGAATTGTCGTCTAAATTATGCAAAAAAAAATGAAAATATCACCGGCATCTCATTTTTATATAGATATTTACCAAAATTACGCAAAAATATCTTTAAATACTAAAGAGTAAAACTTATTCACCAAAATTGCCATTGACTTTGACCACGGCATCTAGACAATATCTGAATATCCTTCACCTCTTCTGTCCGGTCCATTTGTTTAAGCTAATAAATTCTTCGGCTCATCTTTAGCGCTACAAGAAATTTCGCTGGTCTCCCGTTCAGCTGTGGCCGACACAAAATCAGTCTGGGGGGTTAGGTGTTCGAACCGTAAGGGATGATACAGTCGCAGAAATTGCTTGATTGTCATGACTTGGTTCTTCTGGTATGGTGCAGAGTCCTGTTGCAAAACTTAGGGACTTAACAGTCATTCTCTTGACCCAGTACAGCACTAACGCTTTCAGGCAATTTATGTGGTCGTCTGTGTTAAGTTTAAGGGCCTGTGGAAAAATGAATAGCGGATAACATCACCATCACTAGTTACCACTCTAAACACCTACGTAATCACCATTAGACTCATCCGACTCTTTCAGCATTCTACTCAGACTGCGTGTCTCTGAAATATTCGCATTAGAGCACCCGGTGCAAATGCCAAGTTGTACATTATGCTGTTTTGACATTTCTGCCGGATTCAATTGCGTCATGATACTGTTTTTCTCAACGGACACCACTATATCGTGCAATCAGAAAATAAAAACAAATGCGCAAAATTAATATAAAATGGCGACAATTTACCCATGACACTGTATCTGAAATATAAACCGTTATCTTTGTGCTGAAATGTGTCACGAAACAAAAATTCCGTCTCACTTCTATTGCCGAAGCGACGCACACAGTCTACACCTTCCAAGACGACTGCCTGCCTCTCTCATTCCAGTTCTTTACATAGTGCTTGTTAACTCACCTATGCAAAACACCACGCATTGCATAGACAAGCTAGCTACCAATCAGTTTCCGCGCTAACTCCACTCCGTTTGCTTTACAATCTTTATTAACTGTTCTCCCCTTAATAGTTTTTTCTTACTCAGTTGCATTTTAGTGGCTTATTGTCTTGCTTGGCGCGAAATGATTAAGAATACCAAATTAGATTATAAATGAACGAATGATAATTTGAATAAAGTGTCCTAAACTATAATCTTTTTCGTAATATTGATTTTCTTTAAAGAATTCAATAAATATGACCTTCACGTGATATACGTTGGATTTTGGAACAGAACCTTTTGTTTGGTCTACGGAAATGGGTTGTTGTAATTCCACGTATTAGCTTTTTTTGGAGATCGTAATTCCAGTAAATTCCCATTGGTAACTCAATTCGTCAAGTGTTTGTTTATCTCTGCCGTGGCCAATTATTGAACTCGCAACTCTTTAGCTCATGCCACATTTTGGATGACTCAACCAACGTTTTTATCCACAGTGTCAGTGGTTGAGTAATCCAAAAACAATCTAGCCCTGTAGACGGAATAAAATTTCGGATCGAAATTACAACGTATATCGCCTGAAGAAGGATGAAGCGGAAAACAGCCGCAACGTCGAGAATATGGCAACAAAGATAAGAACAGCTCGAACAGTCTAAATAGTTACAATAGCTTATCTTAGAAACGTACTCATACTAGCAGTATAGCCCGGCGTTACTCGGGTGTAATGAAACCTTTAAAACTAATCCATGGTTCTGGAGCTCAGACTCTTTGGACGTTGGCACGAAAGACTAAAAAGCAATAATTGTTTCCAGATAAAGCGAAACCGTAGACTGAAAGAAAAATGAATGGATGTAAGTCAAATTTTGATTTCCTGGTATCGATATCAAATAAATTTCTTTCGTCGTAAACTGAATTTTGAAGACTAAATAAGTGCTCTGAGTAAATGGTATCATGGCTGAGACTAAGAACTACAATTATATCTACTTAGAGCCAAACCCGAAGCAAAAACTAAAATAAAAGGGTTGACAAAAAAATAGACATACAGGCAGATAAACAGACACACGCACACAAACTTCTTGCTTTTTATATATATATATCGATGTTCTGCACTATTGTAAGAACTGCAACCTTGAAACTTCTGAATATCGTTTCTTATGTCTTTGTTTATGAGTGAATCAAATTTGATTAAAATTGGACTACTCCTTCTATAACCCGATTTTTTCGATTATCGATATTTATCGGGGGGTACCTCGACACAAAACCTAGCTAAGAACAATCGCAGACGCTTATTGTACAACTGTGTGAATCGGTTCAACCGCTTCTGAGTTTATAGGTAACAGACACACACAAAGTTCCATTTATAAATAAGTTTAGATTTAGGTAAATAAGCTTTTGTTGGTATTTTTTGTACAGTGCAGAGTACTATTATTGCATATTTGATAGTATTTCAAATTATTGGGCCAAACTGCCTGTCCCTGATTGCGAAATTGACATCTGTCGACCGCTGGGTGCTCTAACGAGTCACCTGTATTTAAGATTCTTTCAAGAATAGTGAGCCTGACATTTAAGGCTAAATCCTAACTGTTGAAACTGACACCTTATGACTGAACCTGACGTCAATGTATATAGTTAACCAAAGTTGGTGAATATTTATTTAAAACTACATATATGTTTTTAAGTGTCATCTGCCATAGATGTGTCTTTAGACTATAGCACAAATCCTCAATTGTAGCCTTGCTAGAGGACTTTTTGATTAATCATATTGGAACAGACAAAGCTTAATATTTATGTTCGGGTTTGGGGCCTGGATAAAAAATAGTATGATTTCAAGGGCAAACGTTGCGCCATGATCTTCACTTTTATATTGTAAGCTTTTGTTTGGTGGGGGTATTTTACGCTAAACGCCCTTGCTTTACCCTATGACTGTCAGAACCAATCAAAGTTTCGTTTCATCGTGTCTCATCGATTTGGGGGTCAGTCAGTTAATTGCAATACGAGATATACGCTTATGCGATCATGTCTCTTTCGATCAATGACTGACAAAGCAGAGAATTTTTTCCCGCTGTAGGTTGCCATTACTTTCTACAGTAGACCAGATACCTACCACGGCAACAGAATCCAATCGGTGCTACTATTTATAGCTGGTGGGAGAAGAGATGGATTAATTCCTTTTGTGCGTATGTGACTTAAATTCGAACTCTGCTCTCAGATTTCCCATTCTGTGCTGATATCCAATACACCACAACGCACATCCGTGACTAAAAAGAAAATTAAATTTAAAAACAAAGAAAAAATTGGCCTGAATATATGTGTGTTTCCTTACCGCTTCGATAGTTCTATAGACTAAACTATTGCCCGGTTCACACTCCACCCACGTCCATTGAACAGGTGAAGAGGCTCATCCCTTGTTTCCTGTTTAGGATGCGGTTTCCGGTTTTCTCTTTTCCAATCTTCTCACTTTTTTTTTTAATTGGAGTAGATAGACTAAACTATCGCCCGGTTCGAACTCCACCCATGTCTATTGAACCGGTGAAGAGGCTCATCCCTTGTTTCCTGTTTAGGATGCGGTTTTCGGTTTTCTCTTTTCCAATCTCTTCAATCTTATGTAGCCCCCTGCACATCAGTGACATTACAGCCTTGCTCGGGGTGGTATGATAAAAAAAAAAATGTATTTATCAATGTTTCCTTGTTAACAAAACCAAGGAATTAATATGTATCTTGACAGTAAATATCGATTTTTGAAAATCTCATTCTAACCTCGCTCACGCCCCCATCTCGAGAAATTAAAATTAGTAATTCTTTGATTAAGAAATACTAAACTGCGAAAAAAAAGTGAAATATTCTGGTGTTGCATCTTAAATTATATTGTGGAACTTTTGAACAGCCATACGATTAAATATGGAAATGTGAAGATTAACCGCTACCTGTAAAATTATTGTTTTCAGCAATCCTTCCTGCATCAATAATTATGACAATTATATCCCTTGAGAAGTCGTTTTCTTTAGACAACAACAGACACATTCATTATTAATTCAGTTCTGATTAAATTAACTTTAACCTAAATAAAGCTTTCCGAGTCTTTCGCGTATTTGAAACTTGAATATCGGTTGATAAAGTGATTATTTTGAGATATATATATATATATATATATATATATATATATGAGATAGAGATATAGAGAGACAGATATAGAGATATAGGGAGACAGATATAGAGATATAGGGAGACAGATATAGAGATATAGGGAGACAGATATAGAGATATAGGGAGACAGATATAGAGATATAGGGAGACAGATATAGAGATATAGGGAGACGGATATAGAGATATAGGGAGACAGATATAGAGATATAGGGAGACAGATATAGAGATATAGGGAGACAGATATAGAGATATAGGGAGACAGATATAGAGAGACAGATATAGAGATATAGGGAGACAGATATAGAGATAGAGATATAGGGAGACAGATATAGAGATAGAGAGAGACAGATATAG
This sequence comes from Ascarosepion bandense, assembly GCA_037127315.1. Classification (NCBI taxonomy): domain Eukaryota; kingdom Metazoa; phylum Mollusca; class Cephalopoda; order Sepiida; family Sepiidae; genus Ascarosepion; species Ascarosepion bandense. The sequence continues at coordinate 2,687,603 of JBBBDQ010000775.1, forward strand.
AGATATAGAGAGACAGAGATAGAGATATAGAGAGACAGATATAGAGAGACAGATATAGAGATAGAGATATGGAGACAGAGATATAGAGATTCGTTTTTGGAAAAAGGAAATTATTTTGTATATTTGTTTAGCGTCTTGTTTGAAAATTAATACACACTAGCCATTTTTAATCCAACAGAATCCAATCATCACTTTATGACAAGCAGCTTTGTTTTTAGTAACACAAAAGAAGCCCTCACCGGTTTTTTTTTTTTGCATGACAAATACCGGAAATTATTCCGAACCTCTTTTCGTTTATAACTAGGTTTCTATCCGTTATAATATCCAGTCTTGCTTAGGAACTTGCTGTAATATCCGAGTTACCTACTCCTCTTTGTGGTGAGTTCACCAATGTACTTCATTAAATTCAAATGTTTTAATCAGTTTCCAATTTTTCTGTTTGTTTCCTTTTTCTGGTAATCTTACTTCCAAAACATCATGCAGCACTTTAACCGGTTCTTATATTTCCTTAGAATTTCTTCGGTAAACATTGATATTCCATCGTAGAACCCTTTATTTAGTATTATGTCTTGTTTAGGCACTCTCAGTGAGGTTTGTAAAAAAATACTCTGAAGACTGACTCTAACGTAACTTAGGTTTTTAGAAAAAAAATTTATCATCTTAAACCATATTAATAATCCTAATTTACTTAACAAAAAGTGATTTGATGACCGCATGCTGTCAGAAAATATACTTAAATTCTTAAATCCATATTGATATAGATCCCTCTTTAAGTTCACCCCTATTCTTTCTTTCCCCTGCTAATATTACTTTCAACAACTGATTTACCCCTATTTAATTTTTGCTCCCTGCCTTGTTGATTTTTCAACTTTAATTTTTCAACTTAAAATAGCAACTGAATTGTGGCTCTCCCAGCTGATATTCCAAGCAAGTCTTTCCTTTTTGAGCTCTGTCTCAAAAACCCACTGACAGCCGTTTCAGCCAGCAACTCTGAACGTTCTGGTTTTTCCTCCCCTCACTGGGAAAAATTCGTTGCTTTTATAGCTGTCCATGTACCCATAATACAATTGCATCTTCCTGTTATCCCATAATGCATTGCACATTTTTAGTGTATAAAAATGCAACGCAAGTCCCCCCCCTCTCATTCTTTTACATTATCTGGCCGAGGACGGATTACTTCGGAGCGGTAAGTGCTTTTTCTTTTAACTTCATTTTAGCTGCAGTAGCTTTGCTAGTCCCAGGTTGTATCTCGTGTCTGCCATAATTTGGTTTCAACATTTTATTTAAAAAATTAAAAGGTTATCTACATATATCAAAATATTAAAATTTTTATGATTTACGCCCTTTTAATTTCTTCTCCCTGCATTTTAATATGTTTTATTTTATATTTTTAATATTAAACATGTAATCTTAAAATACTTAAATGTTTAATCTTGTTATTAAAAAAGAAGTGACTTAAATTTGTAAGATTTAATTTTCATGAACATTGAGTGAACTTAAATTCAAATGTTAAACTGTCACTTTGAAACATACATCTGATGATTGCATAACGCATGAAACTGAATCGTACCATCAACGTAGGACAATATGTATATATATATATATATATATATAATAATGAACATTTTGATGACAAAACTTATCTAGTTTAGGGATATATATATATATATATATATATTAAAAAAGGATTAATTCAAATATGTTGAATGGCCATTTCGATATGAAGATCCCCACGGGGGATAACACATCACCTCAGCAACAGAAAAATCCTTTCAGAGACTGGAGAAAAATTAGTCTACTTTTCCTTTTTAAATAGATTTGCAAAGAAATTAAAAAAGAAAAAAAAAATTGACATCGTCTGGGTTCGCAAAAAAAAAAAAAAAAAAAAAGGAAGAGAATTGTAACTAAAAATTAACAGACAGCCGTGTTAAATCGACGTAAGGTTAAGCAACACGGAAAAAAGATGGGAGATAAGAGAGATAAATTTACCTTCCTGCTTTTTTCCCTTGGATTGAAGTATCTGAATTAAAATAAATATATATATATATATATATATATATATATATATATTACACCCAAACTTGATAAGTTATATCATCAAATGTTCATTATTAAATGTAAAAGACCAAAGTTAAAAATACTTCTCCTGGGTTATTTAATACATTTCTGTGTTTTCATAGTGATTCGATCCTACTTTGGAGTTTATTATTTGCACAGAGTTAGGACACTAACAGATCGTACCACTCCGGGTCCGAGTGGACCTTGAAACGACAGGAAATAATAGGCGGTTCCACACTCCTCATACCTCCCCTTCAGAGGCATTGTTGCCGGATGTAATTTATCGTCATAACGAGGATGCCGTGTGCAAATTATCACATTCTTACCTTTACATATCCTTCCAAAGTCTATTTGCATTCGCTTACTATCTTTTACGGGTGTTTTAATTTTTTGTATCTTTCCTAAACCTAAAGTTAAGAGACTGCAAATTAATTTTACTCGCTCAATTAGTTCTCGTTTAAGTGAATTCAGGCCCATGAATTCAGTTAATCGAGAACTAATGTGTGAAGCAGGGCCTCTTTACCGATTGTTCTATTTTAGTCATTTCAGTCTAAGCAAGGCAATGAATTTACGAAAACGAAAGACTAAATGTGAGCGGATTCTATTAAGGAGAGAAAACAATAAAAGAACAGAAATTAAGATATCATAACGATTGACACTATGCTAAAAAATTTTGAATATTAAAATTGATTGGGAAGCAAGAAATGCGAAAGAAGAAACAGCTACCGTAGAACTTACGCTTACATCTTACCATTTTAAGTGTAAAATGATGAAACCTTATCTCTAATCTAGTTCTTCGCTTAAATTCGTAGTATTAAATTATCGAGAAAAATTTGAAGTAAATATTCATCACGAAATTAAAATTGTCAATTTCGAGATTCCACAATCGCAAGACTTAACTGGTCAACATATGACCAAGAATTTTGTTTGTTTTTATTTTGGATATGCCTAAATAATAGATTGATATTTTGGGGGCTTAGCAATTTGTAGGAAGCGTTATTAAAAAGGCTGTGTTAAATATAGATATTTGAAGACACACGGGATGCGTGAACAACGACGAGGTTTTGGAGAGAATGAAAAAAGGAAACTGACACTTAACATTAGGAAAAGCCTGATGTTTTTGAGACATGTAAGGAGTTTAGAAGACCTGATTCGCACAAGTCAGATAGAGGGAAAGAGAAACAAGGGAAAACAACGCATGACAATTTATTAACTTGAGCAGATAGATGGTGCGACAAGAAATGAGTTGTATAACACGACGTGTATTAAGAGCGACAAAGGAGAGGAAGATGTGTAGGGCCATGATCGCCTACATCTTTAAGGGACTTCGGAGGGAAACGCAAATACAAATAAAAAAAATATAACACGACTATTTCGAACTTCTCGAAATACCAAACAAGGTTAGCGAACTAACATTTTCTCTCTTTAGTTTGCTTAACCGCTCTACCAGTGTTTCCGTCATGGTTAGTCGCTATTCATGTTCAAATAATAACCCCCAATGCCAGACCCGCACTGCTACGATCCGCCATGCCATTTTCACGGTTACAAATCATTCAATTCTCTTCGTATTCTTTTGCTAAGAAAGTTTCAATGAGCTGCTTTTACATAATTGTTTCTTTGTTAAACAAACTCCTGAGTGAATGCTTCCCTGACCACGACAATCTCAACTTTTCACGTCTAGGATCAACAGTTATATATCCTACACTTCCTAATATTTACTTCTTGTTTTCCTAATATCACTTACAATGATTTAGTTGCGGTCGGGTTTTGCATTTGGGATACAAAACTTTAAAGAAAATTAAGAAAAAATACTCTATAAAAGAATCCCCCCAACAAAGAAAAACAGTAACAAAAGCAAACAGCTCCCGCACACCGAAAAAAGACAAACAGGAAGTCGAATATTTTAAAAATTCTCTATCATTGTATTTTTTTAATCTTTGAAATAAATGCCTGCAACTTATCGTGTTTTACAAAAAACAAACCACACATACGAACAAAACAAACCACACATACGAACAAAACAAACCACACATACGAACAAAACAAACCACACATACGAACAAAACAACTCAACAAACAAAAAGAACTAAACAAACCCACAGTTTCGTCTTACCAATATATAGTAACTAAATATTACTCGTGCAAAATAAATTTCGTTCCATAGTTAAGAGGTGGAAACCGTGTACAAAGTTAACCGAGTACGTGCGTAGTTGAGTGTTTAAATAAAAAAAAATGCTTGATAGCAATTCAATTTAGTGAAATCGCTAAAATTGAAAAAAAAATCTCGAACATTGTTGCATGAAGAGGGGGCGGGTGAAATGAAAGTTTACTAATAAGATGCTCGGACAAAGTCTGTCTATACAGCACATCATTTCTATGCAATATATTTCTCTATTCTTTTTCTTTTGAATAACAAAGTATATTGCAATAAATGTAACCCCCTCCCATCATAATAGCCAGGATGAGGTATTAAAAAAATAAAAATCCAACGTTTATTAAAAGTTACGTAAATTTTGGACATATTACAAAGAAATACGGCCTGTAAAATTTAACACACTTGGGGTGTGGCAAAAGCAGTGGGGAAAAGCCGACTAACTTATGCAATGCATTTGGTGTGAGTGAGTGAGTAGTAAAGAGTCAAAAGTAGTTCAGCGCAAGAAGGAACAGGAAGTCGGGGGTGAGCCTTGATTGCTCTCTTAAGAACCAAAGCATGTCAAAGATAAAATTTCAGGTTTTTACCTTTTAATCAATTAATGCTGAGTGTCACACTTTTTGGGTAGGAGAGCATCACTGAATGAACATGATAAAAACGCCAAGATGTTTTCTCCGTTCGGTAGGTCGTCTTAACCTGGGGACATCATGTAAATAACAAAATGGTGGCATAGTCACAATTGGAGAAACAAACAATGCTATTATATGGCTTATCTGAATAACGCCTTGCGGTTAGAACTTCGTTGTTAAATCGGAAACGGCGTTGTTATAAGAACAACAAATGTTCCCGGAGATTCAAGTTCAATTACTGCTTATTCTCTATATCCGATTCCTGTTTCTTCAAGATAGAATGGTGTTAGTTGGAAGTAATACGAATAAAAAATACTTTTATGACGATTGGTCCAAGAAATTCAGGTAAGCAAAAGCAACATGGCTATCTTAAAATAAAACTTTAATGTGCCAAGAAAATGGGAAGACATTAGTTCAAGATGCCTTTCTAAAACTAAGTAATGAAAAAATATTTTTTAACAATGTTAATTGACGCCTTATACTGTGTGCGATGGATAAATTAGCGCCATTTTATATTTTAATTTCTAGCATGCGTTGTTTTTGACTATCGACTACAGAGTATAGTAGGGTCAGTTGGATACCATCTGTAAGAAAAAGAGGACTATGACGCAATTCACTCAGCCTAGAGGATGAACTCTTCAACTCCTTCCGGTGCGAATGTTAAACTAGTTTAAGAGTGATTACAAATGATGGCGACATATTCAGCACCACAGACTCAACACATAGGGAAGCACCATGTATGATGATAATATGAAAACTTATCTTAGTCGACGTGTATCGCAACCTGGAAAACTTTATCAAGGCAAATATTAGCAATGAAAGTATCATTGTGTATGTGTGTGTTACTACGTTAAAGTTCGTATTCTCTCGATTTCAGATGAAACATTGCTGACTGACATTGTTCAGTAAAAAATTAGTCACCAGGGTTTATCTGTAATTACATGTGAAACAACACCTGAAAAAAATATCAAGAAGTGTAATATCTAATGTATTATTTTTCAGCATTTAGTGCCATATATTCTCAGACAAATATAGAGTTCCAGCGACAGGAAGAAGGTTCAGCATATGAGAGACGCGCGTGCGAGCACAGGAAGCAGGTGAGACACACACAGCAGGTGAGAGACACACAGATCATAGTATAGTTTTCCGGTAAATAGAAGCTATAAAGAAAGTAAAAAAAAAATGATAGCTGAATATTTTCGGTCGTATAAGAAAGAAAGAATACAGCGAGAATTTGACACTTGTCGAACCGCAATGAAAACTACAAAAACAAGAAGAAACAATGAACTATATTTTTTTCAATAGAGGGATGGACGAATAAAGATCCCAAAACAATGTGGAACGGTAAATGAGCGTCTGATTTCCTCAAATATAAGGATAAAAACATTCAGAGTGCCACATTCAGAGTGCCATGATCACTTACTAAGAAAATGTCATAAAAGATTAAATTTTATTTTGTATCTTCGAAATATAAAATGAATTGCCATGTTGCGTTCGGATGATAAAAAATATAATTTGGCTGATATTTGCCTTGCGAAAACTTCATAGCATATTCTGTAAGGTTTGGGTAAAGAAACGCACGGAAAGGGGATAAGAATTCAGATTTCACCGGAAGTTATTTTCCGGTGTTCACTGTTTTACGATCAAAGAGTAAAATCTGGGTTTTGCGATTAAAAAAAAAAAAAAAAAAAAAAAAAAAACACCCAGAAAATTTCAATAAAACCACAGAAAAATAAATAGTAAAAGTCTCATATAAAGTTTTTACCTTCACACTTTTTCGTTTCTCTGATGTTGAATTCGTACTTAAAACTAACTTTTTAATCACTTCTCGTCATGGTTAATCTCGCTAGAACGACCATTTTTGAAGCTTCTAACCTGCCACGCGATCTTGATTAAATGAATAGTATAAATAAAGTTCAAAGTAAATTTTTTAAGAGCTACGCAGGACACGAAATTGTGGAGAGCCTTGATCGCCAGGATTCTGAAGGGATTCGAATATAGAAGTAATTGCTAAAGATCGGCGTTAGAATCAAGATAAACTGCTAGAATGTCCAATTATGATTAATTTCGGGTTTAGCTTATGGGAAGTGAATGTTGTGTCGTGGATAATGTTTCGTAACGTGAATTGGAGGAGGGGATTCGAATTGAGATAAATTATGAATTTGTCTGTTCTCCCCGCCGTAAGCTAAATACCAGACTCGACTCTGTAGCTAAGTTTGACAACTAATATAGAAAGAAAACTGAATTCAAAAATCTTATTTGATTCCGGTGAGGCACATATTTGAACACAGTGTTCAGCATTGCTGCCGTATTTGTATTTCTTCAACACCCACACAGCTAATCTGTGTGGGTGCTGAAGAAATACTAATGCGCCTCAGCAGAGGGACATGCACGGAAACAAGAGCTCGTACTGAATTTGCTGTGTGCTTTTATGACAATCATTACTTTGAGACAGTCAATCCCACCCTACACCTATTCTCCTGTCTATTTGGTTTGGGGTAATCTCAAATTGATTTTTGCATGGATTCGTAGCCAGAAACCAATGCTCTGATATCTGTTGGATTTTCATTAGCGAACCTATTCAACTAGGCTTACTTCGTATTAATATGGGATCTGCTACTTTTGCCCTCTAAAATTGACGAATTCTGCATTTGTTATCCGATTATTAAATATAAAGTGTCAAATTTAAATATTTTTATTTATTTGTCAAAATATACATTTCAAGTAAGAAGTTGTTAGTAAATTTGTAAAAAAAAAAAAGCCTTAGTAAATTTATGTAATGGTTAAGAATAGGGAAAATAACTACTTTTAATGAATAGCTGAATACTTTTTTTAAAATAATTTCACCCTCAGCAATGCTGTGCTGTCACGAGTGCGCAGGGGGTTACATAAGAGGAGAGTGGTGGGTTACATAGGAGAGCGAAGAGGAAGCGGAACCATTTACATGTGGGTGTCAGATAATGGTTTCGAGAAGGATGGGAATACTGGTGTGATGTAAACTGCGTGAGAGTGGAGTGAAAAGTGAACAAGAACAAGATTCAGGGGGTGTTGGGGAAAAGATGAGACATATGGAAGTAAAGGTGATAAGAGATGGCAACTGATGTTGTCTTTAAACTCTGGGAGATTGTAGCTATCAGGGAAGCAAGTATACGGAAGGGAGTTCCAGAGGCGGAAAGTGCGAGATAAGTTGTTGGAGTAGAAGTCACGGTTGCATTCGGTTGTTTTGAATATAAAGATGTGACCTTGTTGCCAGTCTTGTAGAGGGTGCACTAAGGAGATCAGATTGTCGGAGCAGAAAACATGAAATTATTTGTAGAAGACAGAGAGGGAAGCCACATCCCGTCTGTGACCAAGTGGCTGCAGTCAAGCTGCCAGATCGTGATCTATTAAATTGTCAATTCTCTTCTGGAGCCTGTCGAGAACTTCAAGATGAATATCAGGGGTGCCTAACCAGATATGACAGCAGTATTCAATGCATGGGCGGATGGCTTATTTGTATATGGGCAAGATGGAAAAAAAACTTCCTGGCCAGTTGCAGTGTCCCAACCTGCCTAGCAGTAATATTTTTTATGTAGTCGTTCCACTTGAGGTCGGCTAAGACAATTAGGACGAGAAGACGCAGTATATTGCTTTCAAGGAGATTAGCTAGATCCATGTTAATGCGGGGAGGGGAAGAAAGAACTGTCTATGGAGATTGACGAATAGAACCTTCGTTTTGGAAGCATTAAAGTTTACGAGCCATTTTTGCTCCAGCCCACCACGGATTGGCAGTCGTTCTCAAGATCAGCAGTGAGGTTATCTTTGTCCGCCTTGGCAGATTTCTGACTGACGCAGAAGTAAATGGCGGTGGCGTCAGCGTAAATGTCTAATTGGGATTTGATCACCTCGGAGAGATCAGAAAAAGCGTGGGGCCTAGGATAGAGTCCTGGGAAACACCCTCATTTGTGTGATAGGATCTGAAGATAAGACCATTCAAATCGATCTCTATCTTGCGGTTTGATGGAAACAAGCAAACGTCTACTGATACCATAACCTTATAGCTTGCGGAGAAGACCGGCGTGCCAGACCCTATCAAATGCTTTGGAGATATCCAGGGCAATATGTACTCGTTGATGCTTGTTAGGAAATCAGCACTAGACCTGACAAAGCGGAAGCAATAGTTTATGGGTGGTGAGATGTGGAACTATTTCAGCATTGACGATAGTCTAACACTTTAGCGAAAACAGTTAGGAAGCAGATATGGCGCTAATTAGGAGTCCAAGGGTTTTCCTGAGCTCTTAAAAAAAGAAACCACATAATAGGATATCAAGCAGGCGGCAAAACAGGAAGCAGAGAGGCAATAATCATATAATTTAGAGAGAAGAGGCAAGAGCCCAGGGAAACCTTTCTTCAAAACAATGACCGGAATTTCATCGCCTCCGCTCGCCTTATGGCGGTCAAGTTTTGAAATTATCTTAAAGACCAGAGAGTGGGTTATGTAAACATTCCTCAGTTGAGGCTCTTCTAAGAGGATGGTCGAACACGGATACTCCCAATTAGTCAAATGTGGAGTTGGAAGAAAATCTGCGAGCAAAACACACGGCCTTGTCTGCAGTGGCCGTGAGGACATGGAGGATTTGCTGCTGTTCAGCGCACATTCGAAGAGCAAGTAGTAGTCTTTTGAGCTGAACTTGCGGGCTGCTATCCCTGCGTCATCCTCTCGGCAAACAGCTTAGAGCCATTTAAGATCCTCTTACAGATTACGAGCAGAACTAAATCGGCGTCTATTATAGTTAGACACTTGGCTCAGATATATCCGGAAGAAAAGATTCCTGTGGGCAATTGCGGCAGAGCAGGTAGGTGAGAACCTGTGAAACGAATAAAGTTTAGGGCGGAACTCCCTGATCGGGATGAAAACATTGATGACAAGAAGAGCAGTCTTCAATGGGGGGGGGGGGGGCTAAACACTTTTCTCAAGAGACGTTACACAAGGAATGACGGAATGAATCCCAGTCTGCTCTTTGGTATTAGTAAGATAATCTGTTGGTAGGAAGTTCCTGGAGCGGGGGGGGGGGGTGTGAAGAGATATATAAATGGAAACGACAGCATGATCTGAATTACAGAGTGGAGAAGCTGCGAGGCTTCGCAAGTGTCAGGGACGGAAGTGAAGCAACGATCGAAGAGAAAAGTGTTTCCTATAGAGATGCTGAAAAAGCGAGTGGGAAATTCACCAATTGCTTAAGAGATTGAATAATTGCAAAATTCATGGCATGAATGTCAGAAATTTAATTTTAGCTACCCTATAGACGCCAGACTGGCTGAAGAGGTTTGGGTTATTCATTTAAGTAAGGGAATGCCAGATACATATCCAAGCGGAAAATGAAAAAATTTAGTCCCTAATGAAAGAAACTTTTCTAACAACTTAGAAAATCCACGTGAGAGCGAAAATTCATTTAAGAATATCACAGACAGGAAAAAAAAAGATTGAAATAAAAAAGTAAAAATCTATTAAATCCACTTATATTTAATGAATTAAAAAAATGATATTCAATGCCAATTTGGACTAAACACCAACGAAATGATAGGGTCTTAGAAAGAGAAGAGAAATAAATATCACAGCCCAGAATTGGAGAGTGATGAGCTATTTCGACGGACAACTTCACTTTTTTCCCAAAACAACTTTTACTGAGGTAGGACACATTCAAACCGGGTGGGCTACATTCGATACTAGTAAGCCATATACTATACCGGCACCATTTTCTATAAATATATGGCCAAACGAATGTCCACTATCTAAATGAAGAAATGAAATAATAGTTGGTTGCTTGTTTCTAAGTATGCTCATCTGCAAGTGCGGTTATTACTGTCTCCATGTCTTTCGTCAGCGTTCCAACAGCCAACACGTGGTTTATACAAGAACTGAACTGGACGCCGATGTGAAAATGCTCTCAGTATAGCGTGATCAAGAGATAAACAAGTCTTATAGCCAAAATTTCGATACCAATTACTTAAGATTTCGTGCTATCAAAACAGTACAGCATGATTGGAACGTACTCTAGGTTCACTAATATTAAAAAACTTAACTCTTTACAAAGTCGACCATAGTGGTTCCAACCACTCTGCGAGGCATCCATTAATATTTTCTTTTTCATTCAAACGAGTAGTTTATTGAATGAGCTCTACATTAGTCGAGCGATAATTGTGTCGGCATTGTGTTTCAAACTTTCGGTTCTTAAAAAATAAACTGTCCAAATAGAATCGCTTTCTTACAAATGGAATATGAATAAAATTGGTGGTTTTCACTCGAGCGGACGTGGCATAGCGTGCCTTAGATGTAAAAGTCCGAACTAGTCTAACCAAAGAATGGAGTTCTCCCAAATGCAATTGAACATCTACAGGAAATTGATTGTAGGATTAAAAATAATTACCCACAAGGCCATATGGACTATTTCTTGTTAACTCTGGCTAGACAGGAAAGGGAAGACTGAGCAGCTTCAGCACAGATATGGGAGCGAGACTATTTTTGGTGTGACCTGACCCTTGTAACAGATAGCACATAGTAATAGGACACTGGCTGTTCGGTTTAAAGAACTGAAAAAAAAATATAAACTGATATAATGAATATGCATACACCTCGGTTCCCTCTTACCGTAATATGATTGGCTGTTGTCAGCCATAAATACAGACTAAAGTGGGGCCGCTTAAGACTACGCCTAGTTCATGGAGTGTTCTTTTTTTATTGTCCAAAAGTTACATTTGGAATTTTGTTACCCGAATTATTTGTTACGTGTGAGTACGTCATTTTTGTTTAACATTGTTGTCTTGGTCGTTCGTGGGTTTTATTTTGGACTTTTGTGTGAAAATATTTTTGTGTTGTGAAGGGGGGGGGCAAGCCTAAATATGGCTTCGTCTCCCCAGCCTTCAACCTCTGATGCCGGCAGTATATAATCCCCTATTATAAAGGATGCGCACTATTATGTGCAAATGCAAGAAAAATTTAAAGATTTTATTGTTGGAAACGAGTTAGTGGCTATACCGGAAGTGGTTAGTGTAATAGCGGCCAAGACGATCTCCCTGCTGACGTCGGACATAAAAACCCGAAAATTTATTGGCGTCAGCAGGGAGAGCATGGAAGAAGCCCTCAATGTATTAAATATTGTCCCGTGCGTACTGGCAAGAAGGTCCCGTGCCATGTGGGATATTTTACTAAGCACGGAAAACGAACCCAAAAACCTGGCCGGAAGTACGATGACAGCCAAAGGTATTAGGCTGCAAACGGAATACCTTGGCACAAGGAAAACTGGAATTACCGTGCACGGTGTTCCAGTAGAAATTTCTTGTGACCACATAGGGGCCTTTTTTGCCTCATTCGGTGCAGTCGAGGAGGTAGCACGTGTGACCAGAAAGGCCGGTGTGGCCACAGAAGATGTATGTATTAGCGTCATTGTGGACCGGCAGAATTTTTTGAGGGTTCCCGACGTTTTGCTGTGTAGAGGACGGAAGTTGTTCGTGGTCGTTGAGGGGAGGAAGCCACATTGTTGGGCGTGCGGAATGGCGGGGCATATATACAAAATGTGCCCCGGAAGGAAACCCGCTGAAGAACAAGTTCCACCAGCATCACCGCCGGTGAAAACTACATCGGTGGCCGAGACAAATCCCCAACCAAGACGAAAAAGAAGTCCCCGGAGAAAGTGCAACAACAAAAGCAGCAGGAACTCCGACAACAACAACAACAACCACAGAAACAAAAACAGCAACAACAACAACAGCAAGACATGGAAGTAGAAATGCCTCCTCCACGGTCGTCGTCCCTAAAGAGGGCTCGAGAGGAGGAAGAGGAGGTTACCATAAAGAAAGGAAAGAAGGAGGAGCGTGGAAGACCAGAGCGGATCACAACTACCCCCAAGACCCAATCCGCCCCGGCATCACCTGTAAGAACAGTTATTGTTCAGGGGAGGAGTCATTCTGCCTCCCCAGTGAGACATATACCCTCTCCTTCCCCTACACCTCCCACACCCTCCTCCCAATCAGCACCTTCCTCCCCGAAATCTGATCATCCCTCCCCGAATTCCGAAAAACCCTCCCCGAAACGGGACAAACAAAAAAAGAATATTTTTTGCGGCAAAGACATTTGCAAAATAGACAGACAGGCCTTAGAGAGGGACCTTTCTTCTCAGAAGAAGGCCCTCCTAAGGCCTCTTTTCAAACTAAAAAGTATAGATGGAAAGTCCATCGAGGACCCTGCCAATTTCCCGGGCGCCCCCGGGGTACTTACGTTAATACGAAATACCGGGGGTAGTAAAACAAAAGCCTGGGAATTTGTGCAGGGGGCCGTCGAGGCCTTCCCTAAAATACAAATGGCCCAAACGGGCACTAAATATCTACAGAGGCTGTCACATTTTTGCGCTGGGAGGGTCCCCGTCATCCTCCACCCATCATTATACAGGGCTGTAAAGCTAACTTTCCCTACGGACGTCGGCGGCATTGTCCAAGACGGACGAATTACGTCCGATATTGGCACAGGCAACCTTGGACAATCCGTCGGGGTCCCTACTCCCATTGATTTTCGCTCCGTATGTGACCAGAAGTAATTTTCTGCTTTCTCTTTTCAGGTCTAAACGATGTCAATATGGGAACCGGCTGGCCAGAGGAGTTTCTTTGCTGGTCAAGCGTACCCTGGACGCGAAGATGGATCTTGTCCATGTCGGTGCCGAGGGCCGGTTGATCGTGGCCGATATTGCAGTGAAAAGCAATGCGTTTCGTCTGGTTGCGGTTTATGCGCCCAACGACCAGGAGGAGCGCGTCTCGTTTTTTCGGCGGTTGGAGCCCTTCCTGGTGGATTCCAAGCGACTCGTCTTAGTGGGGGACTGGAATGCCATCCTGGACCCCAAGTTGGATAGAGCGTGGGGAGCTAGAGGGAAGACACGTGATCGTAGCTTGGTTGATCTCATCGAGGATTTCGGTCTAGTCGATAGATACCGGGCCGATCACAAGGGCGGGAGAATGTGGACGTGGACTAATAGTTGGCCTTCTACCAAGGTGGCTAGCTACCTTGATAGAATGTTAGTCAGAGAAGCCGAGCTAGATTTCTTAGAGTGTCCCACGTTCCACTGGCTAGGTTACTCGGACCACAAACTTGTTTGTGCCCGGGTAAATTTAGAAAATAGGGTTAGAATGGCTGGTTACTGGAAGTTCAACGTGTCCTTACTGGACAGGCGGGATTTCCGGCGCCAGCTAATTAACTTAGTTCAGCGGGCGTTAACTGGGGGAGTCATCGGGAATAAGTGGTGGGAGAACCTTAAGGATAGTATTAGGTCTTTCACCACTCAGTTCAGCATTCGGCTCAAACTAGATAAGGCTGACAAGGTGAAGACACTTAGAGCTAATTACTCCCGGGCGGTGGCTGGTGGGGATCCCCTAGAGATAGCCATAGCTAAGGAGGCCGTGGGACGGTCGAATAGCGATCATTACATGGGCCAGGTAGTTAGACATAAGTTAAGCAAGATGTCTTCCGAACCTGTGAACAGAAGCTGTGAACATGGGCGCAGAACTGCGCAAGGAAGAAATTCGCCGCGGAGGCGACCGGTACATTCGAGAGGTTCGCAACCCGGAGGGACACACTCTGCGGTCGACTGACGACATGTGCGAGGCGTTTCGGCGGCATTTCGAGATCCTGTTTACCAAGGAGCCTGGTCTCCGTGATGAGGAGTTTCGCAGCTATTTGGCTGACTTCCCCCGGCTTTTGCCGGCTGATGCAGCTAGCTGCGAGGGAGAGATTACGGAGGGCGAAGTCTACGCGGCGCTGAAGAAGGTCGGCAGTGGCAAATCGCCGGGTCTCGATGGTTTGCCCTATGAATTGTACTTGAGGCTGTCGCACATCTTTGTCCCGATTTTGACTGTCGTGTTCAACAACTGGTTCCGGCAGGGGTCCATCCCCAACCGGTTCACCAGGGGTGTGATCACGCTGTTGAGAAAAGGCAAGGATGTGAGGAGGGAGATAGAGGGTTACCGGCCCATAACTCTGCTAAACACAGAGTTAAAGATTTTGGCCAAGATTTTGCAAAATCGTTTGCAATTAGTTGCCGAGTCTCTGTTGGGACCTGAGCAGACTTGTGCTGTGAAGGGCCGAACAATTCAGAGCAACCTGCATCTGATACGCACGATCATAGAGGGGATAAAAGACGACGACGAAGCCGCGCTGATCCATTTAGATCAGTCCAAGGCATTTGATAGGGTTGACCATCGTTACCTGGCGGCTGTCCTGCAGGCAGCTGGATTCGAAACCAACTTCCGCCGCTGGATTAGCCTCCTGTATCAATCCCCCACGGCTGTGGTACAGGTGAACGGAAAGTTGTCGGGCGTTCTGGCGCTGTCTAGGTCAGTCCGACAGGGTTGTCCACTGTCGCCCCTACTTTATGCTTTGGCGTTGGGGCCCCTCCTTCGCCGGCTAAGGGACAGGGCGTGCAGTCCGGCCCTACGTGGAATCGCTGTACCTGGGTTTCCGCGTACGCCGATGACGTCACTACTTTCGTGTCCTCCCGCAGGGACATCGAGGTGGTACAGAAGGCGCTTGAACGGTACGAACAGGTGACAGGGACCAAGATTAACCGCAACAAGTCGTCCGGCTTGCGGTTAGGCGTCTGGAAGGGTCTGACCCTCCCGGGGCCCTTCGACTGGACGGACGGCCCGATCTGCATTCTTGGAGTGTGGTTCGAGCCCGATCTACAGTTGGAGAAAAATTGGTCTGAAGTACTGGCAAAGGTAGGCGCGTCGGCCAAGATTTGGCGCCGAAGGAATTTGTCCTTAAAGGGTATGGCTGAGGCGTGTGCTACATACGTCTTTCCCATTATCCTTTACCCGTTGTCAGTACTTCCACTTTGTAAACGACATAGGAAGGCGATCGAGCGTTTGCTATTCTCCATTCTGTGGAGAGGACGCAAACACTATGTCGACAAACGTGTCTGTTACCAACGTCCGTGAATGCCATACCTGATGGGCCATAAGGTTGCGTCAAGGTTGGTTTTTCTCAGGCGAGCGATTTCCGAAGACTCATTGCTTAGGGGGATAGTGAGGGACATGTTCCCTAGACTTACTATCACTCCCCCCCATCTCGAGGCGGTTCCGTAAGCCTCGAGAGCGATCGAGTCTTCACCTTGAATGTCTGGCGGCCCTGCGGGCCATTCCACGGTCCAGTGACTTTTCACGGCCTAGGAGAGTCTTCTATCGTGGGTTAGTGGAGGGCCTCGCCAAGGATTCACTACGTGATGTGCTGCGCTTGTCGGAGGACGAGTTTCGCTCGTTCTGGTCTTGGGCGCCAGGGAGTGATTATCTCAACAACTCTGAGTTTTCGCTCACCTGGCGATTAGCTCGGATTCGCTTGCCTCTCAATGACAAGGCCTTCATATGGGGCCTGGCGGATTTGCCAGATTGTGAACGCTGCAACCTTGGCTTGGAAGAAACGGCTTCGCACGCCTTCTACCATTGTTCGCGGGTTCGCCCTCTATGGGACCGGGTCGGCGAGTTGACTGCTCGTATCGCGCCGCGAGAGCTTGTGCTCATTGATCGTGCATTCGCCTGTGATAATGTGTCGCCCCCGTTCTCTGGGATGAAGCGTATGGTGTTTCTGTCGCTGCTAGCCACGGCTCGAATGGTGACTTGGATGACGCAAATGGAGGAAGTCTTGCGAGGTCGGCGTCTTTCACATCAGGATCTGATCTGTTAGTTTGAGCATCAGCTCAAAATAAATATTAGAACTGATTGGAAACGTTTGACTTCGACAGACTTCAGCAAAAGGTGGGTAAATGTGGCGAGCCTGGTTCGCTTGAAAGGGGATAATCTTGATTTTCTCTTTTAGATCTGCTGGTTACATCGGGGTGGATTCCTCTGGAACCCTCTCCTGGTTAAGCTAGTTCTCTACTGTGTACCTAGTTAAAGTGAATGAATGTGTTCCTAGCCTGTACGCGGCTTTCTCTTTTGTTATGATCCATGTCGAGATTCCCAACCTCCCCAGTTTGTTTTGGTCTCCTTTTATCTCTGCTGGTTCAGCCTTTTATTGTCCCATTCCGCTAATTTTTTACCCCACTTCCCACTCCCTTAGCGAGTGTGCTTCTTGATTTCGCCGTTTGGCGGAATACAGGGGCCACTCTTTTTTCTGGGACGGACGGTTCTTACTAACATTGATTATTATTTTAGTTCAAAAATGTGTTGTATTTTTAGTTTATTTTTGGGTTCATCCCCCTCCCATCATTTCATTTTTCATTAAATATTTTACATTATATTGTACAAATCATTGTATATATTATATTGTATATAAATACATTTTTATTGTCATGGGTTAATTTCCCCACTTTTTAGGTGTCCTTGTAAGTTTCTGGCATTGTGGTGTATGAAGGATTGGGAGTAGATGGATGGGTTCTTTTGGTGACTGTGCAAATTGTAACGAGTGAATGGGTCGTGATAGTGTTTAGCTAGGTATAGGATAGTTAAGCGAGAACCAACCTCTTCCCCTCCCCTTTTAGGCCTTGTGCCATAATTTTTACAAAATAAATAGTGACTACGCCTAGTTCATCGCGTCTCGGCCTTTTGGCTAAGATCAAAGTGTAGTATCTGTTCCTTTGCTTTGCTCACTGACTTGGTGCGTTGTTGTCAGTTAGGTTCAGGTATCTTTTTGTTGTCCTTTCTAGGATAACTGGACCACCTGAGTTCATTGCTCGGGCCGAGTGTTTTCAATCATCGGGTTCTGGTACGGATTGAAACACCGGTACAGTTAACTGTAGGCAGGCAACGTTCCTTAGCCTCGTAGGAGGCATGGCCACGGACGGGCCTGACTTGCTCGTTCCCCCCACCGCGGCGTCGGTGGGAGAGAAGGAGGGGGATTGGCAGCTGCCGCCATCCGCTACGCCACCTCCCTCCACAGGATTACCAGCGACCGCAAGACGACCAGCATCTCCAGTTCCCTCCACCTCGGCTTCGAAGGGGGATTGGCAGCCGTTATCAGCATCACCGGTTCCCTCCAGCACGGCGTGGGAAGGAGGGGCCGTAAAGAAGGCCGTAAAGGACTCTGCGTACTACGAGTCTGTAAAGGAAAAATACGCAGAGTTCATATCGGGAACGGAGCTCCTTTCAGTTCCCGAGAGTCTGCAAGACATTGAGCCAAGGATCCTCTCCCTGCTGACCAAGGATCCAAAAAGCCACAAATTCGTCGGGGTCAGCAGGGATGTGGTAGAGGAAGCCATAAAGGCTCTGAAAATAAAAGCAAAAATGGTGGCCAGACGCAGCCACGCCATGTGGGACATCCTGCTTGGCACTGCAGAAGAAGCAAAAGAGCTTGCAGGAACAACATTAACAACCAAAACGCTCCGCATGCAGACAGAATATATGGGCACAAGGAAGACCAAAATTACGCTGCATGGTGTGCCCATGGATATCTGCATGGACCACATCGGAGCGTTTTTTACGCAATACGGCAAGGTGGCGGAGGTGTCTACGATCATCTCGAAGCAGGGGTTCCAGACGGGGGATGTCACTCTGCAGGTGACGGTCTCCCGAAAGCAATTCGGGGAGATCCCGAACATCATCACCTGCAGAGGTAGATCCATATACGTGATTGTGGAAGGCAGAAGACCCTTTTGCTGGGCCTGTGGAGCATCTGATCATGTGGCGAGAGCTTGCCCCACCAAAAATCCAGTGCCCAAGACCCAGCCTTCACAGACCCAGGGAGCGGAAGTAAAGGAGAAAAATCCTACTCCTGCAGATCCAAAGGAGGGTGAGTGGAAGACGGTTGGCAAAAAGGGAGCTAAATACAAGAGCCAGCCGTCGCTGGAGAAACCAACCACCAAATGACCTACACCAAAGGATAAGGGGACATCGCCTTCACCCCAAAAGAAAAAGAAAACACCTCCGCCGCCGCCAGCCAGGCAGGATGTTGCACAGGGAAAAGTTAAAGAATCCCTGCCGGAAAAGCAAGAGATGGAGGTCGACCCAGCGGAACCAAGAGCGTCATCTCTGAAGAGGTGCAGAGAGAAAGAAGAAGAGGAGGAGGATGAATGCAGCGCCAAAATGCAGAGGAAGAGCCGCAGCAGCAACAAGAAGAATCAAGCAGCCGTCTCTTTGCCTGTGTCTCCGGAGAGAGCGAAGGACACATATGCCAAGAAGGCAAGCAGCCTTCCGGCTTCCCCCCTTAAATCCAGCCAGCATCTTTCCCAATCCCCGGCCTTCAAGCTGACCCCCCTCTCACCAAAGAAACCACTTACCCCCACTCCCACCCCTTCTCCTACTGTTTCCCAGTCCAAAAAGAAAAAAAGCACTTCCTAAGGGGGAAGCCCTTATGAAGATAAACACTGTCGAAATAACAAAAGAGTGGAACGCACAAAGGAGTGCGCTCCTGAAGCCTCTTCTAAAGCTGACGGAAGTAAATGGAAAATCATCCGAGGATCCGTACAACTTCCCTGAGGCCCCGGGGGTAATTACCCTCATAAGGACCACAGGGGGCAATCTTCGCGTGTGGGAACACGTGGAGGCAGCAGACAAATTATATCCATCAATACAAATTGTAAGTGAGGTACTCCCGAATTGCGAAAAATGGCAAAAAATTGTGCTGGGAGGCTCCCAGTTTTACTCCACCCCTGTTTATATAGGGTGGTAAAACTAACATACCCCACGGACGTCGGCGGTATTGTCCATGACGGACGGGTTACGTCCGATATAGGAACGGGTTCCCTTGGACAGTCCGTCGGGGTCCTTTCCCCCAATGATTTTTACCCGGTATGTGCCCATATCTAAGTTGATACCTGCGTGTCTTCTTTTTCTTTTTCGTTCCAGGTTTAATAGATGTCTATCAAGATAGCCAGCTTGAATGCTAGGGGCCTGAGGGATCGGGGTAAGGCGGCTCGCCTGCTTCGTGACCTCTCGTCCTTCGGCGTGGATGTGGCCGCGATCCAAGAGACTCACTTTGTTTGCGAAGCCGACTCGTGTGTGCTGTCTAACGACTTTGTCGTCTATTCAGCATATGGGAGCCGGCATGCCAGAGGTGTTTCTTTGCTGGTCAAGCGTACCCTGGATGCGAGGATTGACCATGACCATGTCGGTGCCGAGGGCCGGATGATCGTGGCCGATATTTCAGTGAAAAGCAAGTCGTTCCGGTTGATTGCGGTGTATGCGCCCAACGATCAAGGTGAGCGAGTCTTTCTTTCGGCTGTTGGAGCCCTTCGTGGTGGATTCAACACGGCTAATCTTAGTTGGGGACTGGAATGCCATCCTAACCCCCAAATGGGATAGAGGGAGGGGCGCTAGCGGGTGGAGTGGTGATCGCAGCCTGGCTGATCTGATCGGCGAATTTGATCTCGTCGATAGATACCGGGTCGATCATCCGGATGGGAGCATGTGGACGTGGGCGCGTAATTGGCCTTCTACCCGGGTATCCTCGTACCTGGATAGAATGTTAGTGAGAAAAGCCGACATAGACTTCTTAGAATGTCCGACGTTCCACTGGTTAGGCTACACGGACCACAAACTCGTTTGTGCTCGTGTGGTGTTAGATTTTAAGCCTAGGTTGGCTGATTATTGGAAGTTCAATCAGTCCTTACTGGACAGGCGGGACTTTCGTGACCAGCTGATTAGACTAGTTCAGCGGGCGTTAATTGGGCGAGTCATTGGGAATAAGTGGTGGGATAGCCTTAAGGATAGCATTAGGTCTTTCGCCACCCAATACAGCCAACGGCTCAACCTAGATAAGGCTGCGAAGGCAAAGACACTTAGAGCTAATTACTCCCGGGCGGAGGCTGGTGGGGATCCCCTAGAGATAGCCGTAGCTAGGGACGCCCTGGAGCGTTCGACTAGCGGGCGCTACATAGGCCAGGTAATTAGACATAAGTTAAGCAAGATGTCTTCCGAAGCTGTGAACAGGGCCCTCTGTACCGCCTCTGTCACTCCGGGAGGACACAAAGGTCGTTACGTCATCGGCGTACGCGGAAACCCTAGCTCGAGCTCCTCCAGGTACCTTGATTCCACGTCGGACCGGACTGCACGCCTCGTCCCTTAGCCGGCGAAGTAGCGGCTCCAACGCCAGGACGTAAAGGAGAGGCGACAGTGGACAACCCTGTCGGACCGACCTAGACAGCGCGAAAGCGCGCGACAGCTTCCCGTTCACCTGTACCACAGCCTTGGGGGAGCGATACAGAAGGCTAATCCAGCGGCAGAAGTCGGGTTCGAATCCGGCGGCCTGCAGGACAGCAGCCAGGTAGCCATGGTCAATCCTATCAAATGCCTTGACTGATCCAAATTGATCAGCGCAGCCTCATCGTCGTCTTCTACACCCTCTAGGATCGTGCGAATCAAGTACAGGTTGCTCTGAATTGTTCGTCCCTTCACAGAGCAAGTCTGATCCGGTTCCAACAGAGACTCGGCAACTAGCTGCAAGCGATTCGTCAGGATCTTGGCCAAAATCTTTAACTCTGTGTTTAGCAGAGTTATGGGCCTGTAATCGTCTAATTTGCCTTTTCTCAACAGCGTGATCACACCCCTGGTGAACCGACCTGGGATGGACCCCTGCCGGAACCAGTGGTTGAACACGACAGTTAAGATAGGGACAAAAAGGTGCGACAGCCTCAAGTGCAATTCATAGGGCAAACCATCCAAACCTGGCGACTTGTTTCTGCCGACCTTCTTCAAAGCCGCGTAGACTTCGTCTTCTGTAATCTCTCCCTCGCAGCTAGCCGCTTCAACTCGTGCCCATTGATCGCGCATACGCCTGTGACAATGTGTCACCCCCGTACTCTGGAGAGAAGCGGATGGTGTTTCTGTCGCTACTGGCCACGGCTAGAATGGTGATTTGGATGACGCGTCTGGAGGAAGTCTTGCGGGGTGGCCGTCTTTCGGATCAGGATCTGATCCGATATTTTGAGCACCAGCTCAAAATGAAGATTAGAACTGAACGGAAACGGTTGACTCCGACAGACTTTGGCGAAAGGTGGATATATGCAGCGAGCCTGGTTCGCGTGACCGTGATATTCTCTTTTAGATCTGATGGGCACATCGGGGTGGATTCCGTTGGAACCCCTCCCTCGGTTAATGTAAGAAGTCTTTTGTATACCTAGTTAATGTGAGTGAATGCGTTTGTCCCTGCCTGTTCCCATTGCTTTTGTTATGATCCAGTTCGAGATTCCCTTTGTCCGTTGTTATTTTGTCCCGTTTTCCACTCTCGTCTGGGTCAGTATTATATATTCTCCAGTCCCATTTATTTTTGTGCCCTGTTTCTCCATTCCCCGTAGAAAGAGAGATCCTTGATTTTGTCTTTTAAGCAAAATACAGTGGCCTCTTTGTTTTTGAGGGTGTGTTTGGGTCCAACTAACATCATATATATATATATCATTGTTTTAAAATTGTTTTTTGTTTTGGGGATTTTTTGTTTCTTCATACCCCTCCCCCTCATGTCATTTCATGTAAAAATTTTAAGGTTATTTTTGTATTTATTGTACATTTACCAAATTTTTATGTACATTTGGGGCGTTTTTAGGTCCCCGGTATGCTTTGTTGTATTTTGGTGCATAATAAGTATGAGTGTTGATGGGCAAATTTTTATGGTGAGTGTGAAAAATTGTAACGTATGTATGGGTCGTGAATCTGATTAGCTAGGTATAGGATAGAGTACTTGAAGACCAACCCAATTTTTGTTCCCCCTCCCCCTTTTCGGCCTTGTGCCAGAATTTTGTATTAAAAATATGAAATAAATCGTCGCTTAAGACTACGCCTATGCATATGACTACGACGAGTAACAGTCCATTACGCCTCCTTGCGTGTGTGCATATGTATATATATATAAATTATACAAAGCAACACGCTAGTGCGTGTTGAAATCCTCGCACTATTTACTATTGTTGATGTTATCGCTAACATTTTTGTCTACATCTACCAACTGTGTCTCGTTCAATTTCGCAAACCAATCGATAAAATTTAATTTAGCTGATTTGTTTGGAAAAATTATTTTGACAAAACCTAACACAACGGTTTTACGCAGCCTAGTATAACCTCGTACGTGTTTGTACTCTTCCCAAAAATTTAGTTTCGATCGGTCAATGTATGGCTATTTTCGAGGGTGTGACATATATATATATATATATATATATATTAGTTATTGTAAAGTCGCCTGAGGACACCAAATGGTACAAACCAGGGTTGCGTAATAACTTTTTAAAAATGCAATTTTTATCTGTGTGTATAAAAAGTGACCAGAAAATAAAATTGGCATTCTTTTACTTAGGAGCCAGAATAAACGTAAAATACCTGGAATGCATGAAACACGAGACAAATATCCAAGGTGTAGATGCTGTAAATTTACTTAAGTGAACAGAGTCGGAGTTGTGGGGACAAGTTTACAATAATTTCATGACAATAAATTAAAAGCTGTATACAGATCTTAACAAAACTTCAGAAGTGTTTCTGCATTAAACGTTCCAACCAATCAATTTCAATAAACACCGATCGCTTTATCTGTCGCTTCTCGTCTGCGACAGTTTTTACTTCCATAAATTTTGGGAGATGGACAGTCAAACACCTGGGGTAAATTCTCCATCAATAATCAATGACAGAAACCGATGAGTACTTAGAAAATGCGAGCGAGAAAATTAGAGATGCGGTGAACAAGGCTATATATCTTCCCTGCTTTGAATAATACGATGTCCACAACAGTTCTATTTTAGGCAAGAAGCAAGCATTGCTGCTTCAGTGATGGAAGAAATGCCTGTCTTCATCTTTATTCGTATCATTCCTTTTTTTTTTTTTTTTCATATCTTCATTTCCTTGTAGATTTGTCTCCACACTTAGGAATACTAGGGAACATTGTGTAATATAAATATACGCTGCCTGATTAGTGAAGGTTTCAGGTATGAAACATTCACCAAGCTACAGTATGGGCTGATGATCATCTTAGGTGCGGAAATGTTAGTCATTATGTAGTGGTAATTTTCTACCCCATTTTTTTTTTTTACTCAGATCACCCCAAGCAAGGTAATAATGCCACTAAGACAAGGGGTTACTGGAGGTAAAAGATAGAGAAAAAATTTATAAAGAACAGGAAAACCTATCCTAGACAGAGATCAAGGAATTAATTTCTGCTGTTCACAAGAACAGAGAAGAGCGAGAACTTATTTACGCCTATTGATTTATATGCATCACTGACAGAACTCCCCTTCAATAAATGTAGTTTATATATATAAAACCCATAGCTGAATTGAGAATTGACACATTCCGAATGATAGTTGCGCATAGGTGAATGGAATACGAATTCGGCTCTAAGCTTTGTCGTTCCCAACTGATATCGACTGCACCACAAGGTGTATGTATATATATATATATACCTTGTGTGTGTATATATATATATATATATATATACCTTGTGTGTATATATATATATACACCTTGTGTGTGTATATATATATATATACACCTTGTGTGTGTATATATATATATACACCTTGTGTGTATATATATATATATATACACCTTGTGTGTGTATATATATATATATACACCTTGTGTGTATATATATATATATATATATATATACACCTTGTGTGTATATATATATATATATATATATACACCTTGTGTGTATATATATATATATATATATATACATATACATATATGTGTATATATATATATATATATATATATTCTGTATTTCTGAGATGTATTGCACCAAATTTCGATGTTTAGAATTATCTTTATAATCGATCATTCTCTGCTCCGTGAAAGACGTTACAACTTCGAACCGAACCCATATATAGGTGTCATTCGGCAGTATTCGAACCTGCGACCCCTATCTACATAGTGAAAGCTACCGTTTGATCTGGCAACGTCTTAGACCGCTCGACCACTAATGACCTCCAGTCTAAACAAGGTTTTAATCAAGCCTATATAACACAATTTTCGATTCAATGAAATCCTCTGTTGCTTTCACTTCAGCATTCATTCGGCTGGACATTTTTCATATAGTACATTCAAACGCGCAGTCATAACATTCACTGTTTCGAACACTTCCGGATGGATGCAGGTCACTGTAGAGGATAAGGCACGGAATGAGATAACGGAGCTCACTCGAATTTCCAGCAGATTTCGTTAATCGTCTTAACATCATCATATGTAGATAAATATTAGGATAGCCTTCATTGAAAACTAGTTTGGAAAGAAGATAATGGAAAATTAAAATCCAAGGCTGGTTGTCCATAACAAATCCATCTCCGAATTAATCAAATCGCGTAGCCTGGCTGTTCTGTTTAAAGAATTGATAAAATAATATATAAACATTTACACGTCGATAACAATAGGGTAGACCATATATATATATATATATATATATGAGAGACATGGATAAAGTTAAAAGGTAAACTTCGCCGTAAATGAACCTCAAGCAAATGAAAGGATTTTATTTTTAACAATATTTATACACGAGCCAAAGTGTTACTGGCTTTTCAAATCTAATTTATGAGCTTTCATAAATATTCAAGTCAACCAAGCCACGGAGGACACCTAGTGACATTTCAATGTTAGATAAACGAAAGTGATTAAATTATTTCGAGAATTTTTTATTCAATGCAAATTAATATTTAAATTATTTTAGTTTAAGATTAATGTATGTGTTAGATATTTAAATAACATAAAATTATGACTTTCACTTTATCTTTTAAATATTTTTAATCCTTTTATAGTCCTGTATGTTATCTTGCAAACTTTTTTTTTCAGGAATAGAAATATTTGAAAAAGAAATCAGATGTGTCGATTTATATTTTGTTAAGATTCAATAGCATCACTCTCGAATATTTTTCTTTTAGTTACTTTATTTTTTGTGTGCTATTCTTTTTAGTTCAAAAGTTGTGGTTAAATTTATTTCTTTGTATAACAAACACTTTTGTTGTGTATAAGTTCCCTTTTGTGTTCATCGATAATTTTTCTTAAATGTATCTACAAGTTTTCCTAATGTATTGTGAGGAGCTGTTTTTCAGTTTATTTGATATGTATCTGCTTCAGGATGAGTATTTCCATGCGTATTTTTGTTCTGATCGTATCCATTATAGTTTTGGGTGTGGTTATAATTATTTTCATGTTGTTCACATTGGATAACTTTTTTCGGGTAGTGGATGTTATAAAGTTAGCGCGTAGAATGTGATTTTTATCTAGTTTGTTTCTTGCTGTCGTCTATTTTGTATGCCTTTCTTTTAGCGCTTTTGATTAAATAAATATATTGGAGATTTCTGAAAGTATTTCCTATGTATATTTCTTCTTTGTGTAAGTATTAAAGACTGCCTATTTCTACTGCTCTTAAATAAAATCCTATAATTATTCCAGATTTGATCTTTTTACAACAGTAGGAATAAAAATTGATCAGGTCATACTTGTTGATAGATTAAGTTTATTCCCAAATTATTTATTATTTATATACAATAGTATATCTAGAAAGGGTAAAGTGTTCTTTGATTGAAAGGTAAAGTCTCTTGTGGGTTCAATCTTAAGTTTAACCTGGTAAATTTGTTTTTACATTCAATATCTTCAAAGACCAGTATTTCTGGTTGTGTATATAATGTTAAAAAATAAATTCTTGCATTTGCCTTGATAAAGTCCGTCAGAGAAGGAAACACATTGGTCAAGACAGATTGTTTTTTTACAGATAAAAATTCAATTTTAAACTCGTCTGAGTTGAATATAAGGACTTGAATCCGATAAGATGAATAGAATAAAGAACAAGAAGGAAAAAAGTGTTTTTAATCTAACATGTTTCAGTTTTAACTTCTTAGATTCTTTACAGACAAATGATTTAAAACTGTAAGAGCCAGTATATTGATTGAAATATAGCTTTATTGGTCAGATACGTGTCACGTGTGATGAAGCAATGGATGACTATTAAATGTAGAAGAAAAACTTGTGTGAGTGTGTATTAACACAAAAATGATCTTATATGCAATTTATCAAATGCTTTTGTTATACACAGAAATATTAAGACCTTAAGTTATCACTGACTTTTCATATAAAGTAATATTAAATTTACAAAATTAGTAAAACACATGTCACTGAAAGTATTGTCTATCGCTAGCCACTATTTTTTCTGGCAGCATTTGAATTCCACGTCGTCAAAAAACGATATCTTTTGAGACTAACCACAAATTAATCTATTTTGTTTTTATCTTCATGAGAATGAATGTGCTGCTCAGTCAGGCCATGTGCCATATATCGGAACAAGTGATAATCGGACGGGGCAATGTCTGGTAAATACTGCCCAACCGGGAGTGCTTTTCATTTAAGCGTTTCCAAGTAGGTTTTTACACGTTTTACAATGTGTGGCTTAGCATTGTCATATTGTAACATCACTCATGTCTCAGATCGTATAGCGGCCGTTTTCTTCAATGCTCAGTTCAAGTTGATATCGATCTCTTGTGATGGTTCCGGTCGGTTTGAGAAACTCATCATAAACTCAACCCAGCTGATCCCACCAAGCGTAGAACAAAAACTTCGTACCATGGACATTCGGCTCTGCCGCCAATATTTCTGCATGGCCACGATTACCTCGGGAGCTTCTACGCTTAGGGTTATCGTAATGTATCCACTTTTCATCATCGGTCACCATACGTTCCCAAAAATAAATAAATAAATCAGCAAAAATTTTCTGCCGTTGAAACAGCTGTTGACACGAGACAAAACGCCGTTCGATGCCTCTTCGCTTCACCTCATACGACACCCAATGTCCTTGCTTTTGAATCATTCCTAATCCTTTCAAACTTTTCAAAACTTGTGTGATCAACTGTAAATAAATGAAAATTTGTAATATGTCTGTTTCAGGCAAACAAAACTGTTGACGCCAACAGGTACACTTGGTTTCCTGGTCTTTCCAACGTTGTCTTCGTAGTCTTCTCGCTCACACACTTCCTCAACCGACTATGTTCGAACTGACTCAAATTGCCACTTTTCCTCTCATATACCTTTTATCGACTGCTTATTTGCATACGAATTACAACGGACGGCTCGTATCTCGACATGGCTGCCACTCATTTGCAAACCATGTAAAACTGTGCGCCTTCGCACCGGAACAAGGCGTTAGATCACCCGGATAACCACACCAACTCCTTAAGATTTTGCAAATTCAGTATGCGCCTAAAATGAGTCTTCATGTCGTAAGGCCTCCAGTTTTTAGTTTTCAAACCTTTTCGCTGCGCCAGACCGTTCTTTTACTTCAGCATCAAAATCATTATTTTTGAAGCGTCTGTACCAATCTCAGCCTATTGTTTCTCACAGAGCATGGTCTCGACAAGAATTCTGTGTATTTCTGCTGCAGATTTGTTTTGAATAAAGTAGTGCAGTGAAACTCTCCGCAAATACACTTTCTTTGGCACTAAATCCGACATGTTTAACGCTTTGAAAAAAAAAACTTGTTTACACTTCGGCGAAATGACATTCACTAAATTTCAAGCTTGCTTATAATGCTTTCTTTATAGATGCGTTACCATCTGAACTACGCGCACGCAGTTAAGGAATGCCATCTGTTGGAAAAAATTCAAGGTCCTAATAAATTTAACTACATATTTGATCTAAAGAATATTTTACGAAAGAGAAAATAAATTACACAAAAATGCCTGATACTGCTGTTATGAAATCTTATCAAAATCTAAATGTCAGTCCTCAATTTTTCAAATATCCCATTCTTGAAAAATTACTTTCTGAAGCCAACATCTATGAAGATAAAATGTTAAAAATTTAAAAGGAAACAAACTCATAACAGATTTAAAATTTCTAGGACATGAATTAGTCCCAACGTAAAATAATTTAAATAGTAATTTACATTAAATTAAAATATGAATATTATCTACTCATTTTACTTTATTAAAACATAAAATTGTGTCCTTTAGTATCGTCCGTACTTTTCCGGGTGATTTGATGAATATTCATGAACGTTTTTCAATTTAAAACTAAATTGAAAACTAATAACATTTTTGCTTATATATCTGTGTGTGTGTGTGTGTGAGAGAGAGAGAGAGAGTGAGTGAAAGAGAATTAAATCCTCGCAAGAGGTTACTGGGAATTGAAGAGAACGACAAAATCCTAGTGAGGAGAAAGAACAGTTCAAGAACCGGTCCCAAGTAGACAGACGATGACAATTGACGTTGTAGCCGTAGTTGCTAATCACATTCATGCATAAAAATGCACTCAAGATGAGGAGCAAACGATTGTCAGTGATAAGGAATTGATGCAAACATTGGTTTTCAAAAAAAAGTACGATTCTACGATTAGTTAATCGCTTCATGCTCAACCGGTTGTCAATTCAGTTTTCCTTCTCCAACGCTAGTTGCCATTAAAATAATCTCGTCAGTTTTGCCATTAGAGATATACGTTGGAGCGCAGTGGATATCAGTTCGGAATGAGAAATCAGAGAACCGAGTTAGATTTGCAATTGAATCTGTCGCATTTATTTACGCGTACATAACCTTTAAAAAGGGATTAATCCATCTCTCCTCTTTCAAACCGCTGAGTAGTATTTTAGTAATTACCTGGCTTCCCCACTATGGCAGAATGTGGCAAAGTCGTTTTTAACTTTATGTATCCATACATTGTCTGAAGCTGTCCAATCCCGGTTACCACCACCACACAACAACAACATCGACTTCCACTTTTCCCAGTGCAACTGATAACCTGCCACCGAAAGGCTGGAATCGAAGCGAGAAAAGACGTGATGCACCCATTCGGACTGAATAAGCCGTTTCTAGCATATCAAAGAGCCTTAAAAGCTAAACATATGAGCAATGACTTCAGAAACAGCATTAACAATCATGAAAAATGCAAACGCTTATGACAGGAAACGATTAGCACATGACCTATGTGACCAAATAGCCGTATTGCTAATTTTTCTCTACTGTTCATCTTTCGGTGTTGATATAGAATGTGGCTTACAAAATTCTCTCACTGGTATAGTATGTGCCCTCCCTTAAATTTCGTATTATAATTAAGTATTATAACTGTATGGTAAGGATTAGAGGTAGGGAAAATAATCAGTTTCAATAAATATCCGAATACTTATTCCTCTAAATATACTCTTACTGAGCCAAGACACATTGAAACCAGGTAGGCCATATACTATACCGGCATTCAGCTTTCTGCGGGGGCGATGTTGGTGCAGGGAGAGATTTTAAATATTTACGGTGGTGATTTAACATATGAGTGGAGCTTGTCGATTCTTAAATAGATAGTATCAATTCTTTTTGTAGCTTTTATATGACAAAATACTGCTACTTGATTTTGAGAAAAGTAATTTATGGGAATTTGTTACACCCACCCAAACGCAGTTAGCATATTATGATTGGGTTCATAGTTGCTGTTAATGAGTCTTGGCAAAAACGTCAGCTTTGAACACTTAAATAAAATAAGAACATCCCCATAATTTAGTTACATACATAAAAAAATTCTTTCTAAAGGTTCAGTTAAAAATAGAATCCATCCTGGATAATGACCTAAAGAATAACCGAAAACGCCTTGATATACAAAAACTTTCAATTTTACTTACTTTATATCTAGAAAGGAGAAAACATAAAACACAGAATAATTAAATACAAAGCGTAATCATAGTACATTCTTTTAAAAGAGAGATTGCTGCCCAAATACACACACACACACATATATATATATATATATATATATATCTGTAAGTAAAAGGATCCGATGCATTTAAGGTAAGTTTGAGACCTTCGATATATTTTAGCGATGAATTGACTTAAAGAGGAAAAAAATCTTGTATCAGGATTTATCGCCGAATCGTGTCCAAGTAGATTCTTTCAAATTATCTGTTATATATTTCTTGGATAATTATTAGAAAAATGTCAGTGTTTTTGCTAATTTAATTCAATTTAATTAAATTCAATATTGATTTAATCAATATTTAAAAAAACTTTCCGATTCCGTTTATTTTTTTGTCTTAATGAAAGACAATATATCAATATGAAAAAAAACAAAGTCTTTATATGTAGACGTAAATATACATTTATTTAGCTCAGACAGATTCGCTTTGAGTTATTCTTTCTCATAAAAAAAGTTGATAAAAAGGAATCTTTTAGTTTCCTTTTTTCGACTAACATGAAGATATTCACATTAAAAAAATTTATATGTAACTTATTTACTCAAATATTTTTTTCATCGCTTCGCATATCCTAGACAGATATGTACACATCTTTGGTACCTTTGATCTTGTAGATGGAATTTACTACAAAAAAAAAAATTAATTAAAAAAAATTCTGCAGATCACAAATATTTGTTTTTGATATATGCCCCTACACGCCACAACATGAAAACTAGAGACTGTGTCTGAAGTTTTAAGATGAGTCTACAGGTAAACTCTTACTAGTATCTTCATTTTTGTTGGCATTGTCACAAGATATCAGTCGTTATACTTTTCACCCTTTTTAGGCATTTTTTTTTTATAATATAATCTTGTTATGCAGTGAAGACCTATCGTTTTTCCCTTAAATTACAGGAGTAATTATATCCTAACACTTGACTGAGGAAGATAATTAACGCCAAATAATAGTGCGTGTTACAATGGAAACTTAATTAGTAATGAAATTTTAATCTGTAATATCTCAGAAAGACTAAAGTTATATGGTGGATTCTCTTAGCGTGAACAATACATAAGGTTCAGCAGTAGATGGGGCCCTTCGTTTTACACTTAAAAACGCTTGTTTTGTGTAAGTGTAAAGAAAATCTGGTAAGGGGGGGAGACATTTCGTTTGTGCTTTCTTGAATCCGATATTAGCCAAGCCTTGCTGCGGGCAACAAAGCCACAACGACAGATGAAATTTATTAAGATAAGACTTTGATGTCTTCCGCTTCAGAGCTTGAAGATGGTTACGTGCTTCAGTCTACTGTCTTCAGAACCCTTTAACTTAATGAGGCGTGTCTTACGATACACTTTTCGTTTTGATCATTGGAGTTTCGACGTTTTCAGACCAACGTTTAAACGTTTCATTTTGTCTTTCAATAAGTCTTGAGTAGCGTAAGCGTAGACGTCTAGCTGAATACTTGGAATTTGGTAGTTGTCTATACAGTACCTTTTTTGGAAGCCTACCCACATCTATTGTCACAAACAGTTTCAACACATGTGATGTTACATTTATCCGGTATTGCACTATTCTTGAACCTGTCATCCCATTTTATATCGCACAATGCGCAAAGGATATATATAACCTTTGCGCCATATATATATATATATATATATATATATATATACACACACACTAGTGATTTAATATTTATTGCAGGTTTACTGATACGAGAGTACATTTTATATGACGCTGATAATATATACAAAACAAAAACTTTCGCAGGTTATTTAAAAAACAGAAAAATATTTAGATTCTACTAATTTCATTGTAGGTAATTATTTATTGATATAATTCTTACTAATTTAACCATAGTAAAAGGGTAAGAGAGGTGGATTCATACTTTTCCAAAGGTTATTTGCGCGTAAATGAATGTAACGGACCTGACTGAAATTAGAACTCTGTATTCCGATTAAGTATTCCCAAGCAGTCACTCATTTAGGTATTGGCGTTTTGTGATCGGACGAGAACCGGATCCACTTAAGGTAGACGACGGTCGCAGTCGAAATGGTAATTCTGAATGAGTAGAGTAACAAGATGACTTGAGGTTCAAAATCTTTAAAAACGCATCCGCATGGGAGTGTTCCAAACGTTGATAGATTTGGGAAGAAATCCGTGTTGGTCGACATTTTTTTTTTTTAACACGAGTGAAATAAGGTCGATTCGACTCCGTGGAAATGACTTATGTTCCCATTCTTTATTCGGATATTCACGACGTTTTTGCTGTTGTGCCCCCAGTCTTCTTTTGGTGACATACGTTAGAATTTTTTAGCCAAAACTTTTATTTCATCCATTAGCGTAGATTGTTCTAGTTCTACGTGCCATGCCTTTTCTGAGTATCTCACTTCGAAGTGGAAACTAAAACACCTAAACAACCGCGCAAATAATATTCGACTGTCAAAGCCTGAACATTTAGGTTAGGGCAACCTGAGCTCAGTTTTAAAAAATACATTTTAAAAGATAAAATATAGCAAAGAGAGACTAATGTGGTGCGAACAGTTATATGGGCCATTTCAAAACAATTTAGAAATTATACTGTCCGTAATCATATCAGACTATTTTGAGATCTGATAACGTGCAGAAAATTTGCTTTCCGCTGCTGTATAATTGTTGTGGATATTCGTCGTGGGTTTGTTGTGGCGAAACTTCGCCTCAAAGTTGTAGTGACCGGCTTGGTCGGAAGAAAGACACGGAAAACAGAAGGTAGGTTTAAAACAGTGTATTAGTATAACAAGAACATATGTACAAAGGAACTTTTAATAAGAAGTAAATAGAAATAAGTCCGAACGGTATAGTTACGTTGCTTATTGCCTGAATCGTAACTGGTGTGTTCTTAACTGCCTTCCGGAAGTCACGCAAGTACTTATATATAGTAATAGTTTCAGTTTTGTTTAGCAGCATATCAACCTCCGCGGGTTATTGAATGCCAAAAAGGTGGGTTTTAAGGTATTCTTTTTAATGTTAAGTTATAGTGAGAAGGTTGATTTAATCAGCTTTTGATGAAAAGGTTTTTATATTTTGTTTAAAAAACTGATGATGCTTTTAATTTTGTATTAAAAATGTATTGCTGGCAGTAATTTTTTTTCTTCGAAAATGTATAATGGCAATTTTTTGCCTTCAAAAATATATAGTTGGTAATATTTTCCCTTAGAAAATGTATGTTTTTCTATAGAAATCTATTTTATGCATATATTTCTAGAAAAGCCGATTTTACACTTTCATAGTGTTTTGACTCCACTTTGTGGATATACTATTTGCACATAGCTGGGGAACCTAACAGGTGATACCACTCCGGGTCAGGTTGGACCTGAGAACAGCAGTAATTAAGGAGGTGGTTCCATGCTCCTCTCAACCTCCCAATCAGAGACCTTGCTGCCAAATTATAGTTTACCGTCATACACAGGACACTATATATAGAAAGTGAAAGAGTCCATTTCTCGTAGAAGAAATAATTCGTCCTGTTAGTATCAGATTCTTCAAACCATACTTTCTCATTACGTGTCTCAAACCTCAGCAGTTGCTTCCTGATGCTAAGTTTAGGCTTCCTTTTCGTTTGCATCCTAACATCTTGTTTTTCACAGGTTCGGTCGGTAGTATCCGCAGCATCCTTCTGTACTTTGTATAGATCGTCCAAAAATTTACTGCCATATAGATGGACAGACCTTAATTATCAGTCCAGTATTCTTTTCAAAATTAACCTCTCTCTCTCTCTCTCTCTATATATATATACATACACACTTTTAGCTTTTGAAATGCGCCCTTGTCATTACCAATGCGTTTTCGAATCTCAGTGTCGCACTTTCCATCCTAAGTATTTACATTTCTGTACCTGTTTGATTTTAGTTCTGCGTACGAAAAGTTGATTCGAAAATTTTCTTGTATGTTTTTGTTCTTTTTTGTTTTAATCATATCACCCCGGGCAAGGCGGTAACGCCACTGATGTGCAGGGGGCTACATAAGAGTAAAATGATTAGAGGAGAATGAGGAGAAAAACGAACCAGTTAGAAAGGAGCAAGAAAAGGATGGGAATATAGGTGTGATGACAGTTGCGAAGGTGGAGAGAAAGGAAAGGATCTACAGGACAGTGTGGAAAGAACTAGGGTCAAATAGTTAAGAGAAGAGAATTGACTTTGCATTTAAATCTCTGGAAAGCAAGAATAAGGAAGCAAGTTCCACAGGCGGGAGGTGCGGAAAAAGAAGCTGCAGGAGTAGAATTGTCGTCTGCATTTGGTTGATCTAACTGTGAATGTGTGAGACCTAGTTGTTAGTCTGTTGCGGAGGCACCAGTGACTCAAGCTTGTTGCAACAGAAGCCATGGAAGTATTTATAGAACTAACAAAGGGAAGCCACTTCTCGTCGGTGGATGTGTACGCATCTATTAAATAGATTATCTTGTGCGAAGGTCTATTTTTCTTCATTTATGTTGACAACGTGTAGCTCATCGGTTTGATAAATGCGTGTGAATCCTTTCAATCGGCTGACGATATTTACATGGAAAGAGGAAAATTTCTTTTCAACTAGTGAAATAGATTTGGAAATAATCTGCAGCAACTAATTTAAAATTAGCCTTTTTCTTTTATTAAATAAACATGATTGATTAGTGGGTAGATAGAAAAACCAATTTATCATTGCAATATCTTCAAGCCTGGATTAATATTTAAAATTAAAATATTCAAAATGAAATATTTAGTGCAGGAAATTATTTTGGATAACTATATATATATAGGTGCTAATAGCTGTGAACGTTTTGTTTAAAGTGTACATTGATTGTTATCAATATTACTTGCTTTTTGTATGATATACTAAGTATCCATAACAGTATTTGTGTCGCTACACGTATTTCGAGTCTAAAGTTAACTCTTCCAGCAAATAAACTTGTGACTTTACATATCGAAATCAGATTGTTTTTTCTGATGGCCAAGATATCGTGTGTGTGTGTGTGTGTGTATATATATATATATATAGGTAAGTGGTGAGCTGGTTAGAAAGTCCATATGCCTGAGTGTTTGTGGCTTTTTTTTTCTTTTCACACTCGCACGTTAAATCACTTCTATCGCCTTTCGTTCGCCAGGAAATATTTTTTTACACTGACTTGCGTACTTTGATTTCGTCTTTATATTTACAAATTATTATCAGCGATTTTGAGTTTCACAGGTTATCTATTTTTTTTTGTTTTGTTTTTTTCGGAATACTATGTTTTACAGTGGTTCGCGAATTTTTATTTTTTGATCGAATTTGATTTTAATGTGTGCGTGAGTGTCTTACGTTTTTAATGTTTTGTTGAGGGAAAGCCTGTATTTTTAATAAATATTTCTTCCTGCATCACGAGCTTGTCATAATTTGCATTTTGGTAAATGCGCTTACTCTGAATTTACCTCCACTACATTCGTGTAAAAGTTGGGAAACGTACAATATCCTGTTATTGGCTAGTTTAATATTAGCTCTGTGCAGGACAACTCTTATTCAGACCTTGTATTGCCCACACGTATATTTTTGCGCATTCACCGAATTTTAGTGCATAAATTACGTTTTTAGAATTGCAGATCAGGTTTGTTTTTATTTCGAAGTGGTTCCTTTCTATTATTATTATGTTGCATAACCCACATCTTTATTTTGTTGCATTTTGTGAACCCCTGTGTTGTGTGTTGCCAAAACTTTCATGAGTTTAGTTGTCTTTAAGCTTTTATTTTATTTTATGATTTTTGTTGGGTTATTCAATGTATCTTTTTACCTTTGTAAATACTTCTGGGTTGCTTTTGATGTGTGGAGACGTATGCGAGAATCTCTACTTTTTCATTTATCTGGTAATATCAATAACAATAACAGCAGATTCACAATTTAAACAAAATGTTCTTGGCATCTGGCACTTTTCTTCTACACTAATTTGTCTCGTTGGAACAACCCATATATATATATATATATATATATATATATATATGTGTGTGTGTGTGTGTGATATGAGGTGGAGGGAGAGAAAAAAAGAGAAGTTAGAGATGGGGAAAAAGAGCAAACAGGAAAGACTAAAAATGGGTGGATCTTAGAGAGTTTACAAACGCGCAGAGAAAGAGAGAGAGAGACACACACACACAAATTAAGATTCAGAACAGAGAGTGACGGAGGAAAATAAAGACAACGCATAGATAGAGAGAGAGGCATAGATAGAGAGACAGAGATAGAGAGAGAGATAGATAGAGAGAGAGATATAGAGATATAGAGAGAGATAGAGATAGAGAGATAGAGATATATATATATATAGAGAGAGAGATATATATAGAGAGAGAGAGATATAGAGAGAGAGAGAGATATAGAGAGAGAGAGATATAGAGAGAGAGATAGAGAGAGAGATATAGAGAGAGAGAATAGAGAGAGAGATAGAGATATATAGAGAGAGATAGAGATATATAGAGAGAGATAGAGATATATAGAGAGAGATAGAGATATATAGAGAGAGAGAGATATATAGAGAGAGATATATAGAGAGAGATAGAGATATAGAGAGAGATAGAGGCAGTGGATGGAAGACGACGCAGAGAGAGAGAAAGCGGTAAATTAAGCCGTACACGCACAGAGCGAGGAGGAAAGAGAGACAAAATAAGTGAAATTATGAAAAACGTGCACAGAAAGAACAAAAAGAAACTCCAAGAAAACAATTCTTTTTTTTTTTCAAATATTTAATCAATTCATTCCCCGTTTTGCTTACGAATCGGCCATATTCAATTTCCATGTCAAATTGGATCTACAATAGGAAAAAATAGATTTGCAAAAGAGTAAAAAGAACGGAATTTCTGAAGCGCTAGAGCAAGAGAAGTTCGTCGTCTTCTTGAGCTGATAAGAAAATCATTCTTTTTCATAACCCAAAACACAACGCATCCCCTCAGCACCGCACCAGCCATCCCAAAACGAATATTCAGGGACATGTCAACAGCATCTGTGGGAATAACATTCCGCCCATGGAAACAATTACTCAGTTACGACTGACAAATAACACGTGTTATCGATCCACCAGCCGATCGATGTACATATCGATTTTTAACGGCATTCGGATCCTCTACTTGTCATTCTGAAGAAGATTCCCAATATCCACGGGACAATTAGACAGCAGCATTGAATCGAAACAACACATGACGCATGCGTACGACGAGGGAAGCAGCTGAAGCCACCGGCGTTAAGAAAGAAGACTCAAGAAGAAAGGACGGAAACGCCTGAGGGTATATATATATATATATATATAATGCACTTTATGCACATCAATATTAGAATACGTCTGCCAGGGTAAGTAAATGACTTCAGATATTGCTAATATATTAATGCCCAGTCGTAGATACCGAATTTTTACCCCATTCTCTAAGATTGTTCATACATAGGAATTTATAAACCGAAAATGCACTTCACATTAATTTATTTCGATTCAGTATTTGATTGTTCTTAGAAATAGAAACAAAAAAGAGAAAAGTTAAAAGAAAATTCTTGCATGAGAATTTTCATTATGACTGACAAGTTTTCAATGATGCCTGTAAAATGTAACTGATTTGGGAACCTTATCTAGGTTTAAGAAAAGTAACAGGTTAACTTCGCCCGAAGTGAAAGCTGCAAATGGAATTCAAATTATGATATCTTGTTGCGTTCACTTTCTCACTTTAAGTGAATCTTAAGAGTTAACTCATCTCCAATTCCTCCAGTTACGGGTTAAAAGTAGTATAGGATTGACTATCTCGAAAAATACTACAATGAATTCAAAACTTGTAAAGACAAGAAGAAATCTCTCCATTATTCCCAAGATGAAAGGGGTATATCAACTAGTTATTTTCAGTAAATGTTTACAACTGTACGAAAGAAACATTCTAAAAGCGAAAAAGCTCAAAGAGTTATATATAAAATCTTTCATATTAAACAACAAATGTAGCAAGTTGACGTTCGACACTGGAGAAGGTGGCCTTTGGAGAAGCCAAAATATTCTTAAAAAACAGGGATAACGAGAGAGAGAGAATTTGGGGAAGATGGCGCACAGAAAGAGACAGAGAAAGAACTCCGAGAAGACGACGCACAGAAAACTTAAGGAGATAGACGCAGAGAGAGAGAGATAAAAATTAAGATAAAAGACGCACAGAGAGAAAGAGAAATTAAGGAAGAAGACGCAAAAAAGGAAAAAAAAACAGGAAAAATAAACAAAAAGTCTAGAGAACACAGAAAACAAGAAGCAGGAAAAAAAATATCAGACAAATAAAAAAGTCCAAAAACAGAAAAAAAGAGCCCCACCCCAGTAAAAAAAAACAAAAAAGCAAGACAACTTCCCTAAAAAAATTAAAAAACAAAAAAGAACAAAAAACCCAGAAAAACAGAAAAAAACAAACGAGACAATAAAAACAGAGAAACAAAAAAAAAAAACATACAGAAAAAAACAGAGAAACAAAAAAAAAAAACATACAGAAAAAAACAGAGAAACAAAAAAAAAAACAAACAGAAAAAAACAGAGAAACAAAAAAAAAAACAAACAGAAAAAAACAGAGAAACAAAAAAAAAAACAAACAGAAAAAAACAGAAAAACAAAAAAAAAAAAACAAACAGAAAAAAACAGAAAAACAAAAAAAAACAAACAGAAAAAAACAAAACCCCCCAGAAAAACAAAACCAGAAAAACAGAAAAAAATCAGAAAACAAAAGGAAACGGAAAAAAACAGAAAAAACAAAACAAAAAAACCCCAGATAAACGAAAACCCCAGAACAGAAAGACGAAAACACAAAACCCAGAAAAACCAAAGCTAAAAAAAACAAAACATCTAAAAACAGAAGAGTTTAAAGCAAACTCAACAGAAACAGAAGAGTTTAAAGTAAACTCAATAGAAACAGAAGAGCGGAAGTAAACTCATTAGAAACAGAAGAGTTTAAAGTAAACTCAATAGAAACAGAAGAGTTTAAAGCAAATCAATAGAAACAGAAGAGTTTAAAGTAAACTCAATAGAAACAGAAGAGAGTTTAGCAAACTCAATAGAAACAGAAGAGTTTAAAGCAAACTCATTAGAAACAGAAGAGTTTAAAGTGGCAACCCTAATAGAAACAGAAGAGTTCAGTAAACTCATTAGAAACAGAAGAGCCAGTAAACCTCACATTAGAAACAGAAGAGTTTGTATAAACTCAATAGAAAACAGAAGAGTTTAAAGCAAACTCATTAGGGAAAACAGAAGAGCTAGCAACCTAATAGAAACAGAAGAGTTTAAAGTAAACTCATTAGAAACAGAAGAGTTTAAAGCAAACTCAATAGAAACAGAAGAGTTTTTCAGCAAACTCAATAGAACAGAAGAGTTTAAAGCAAACTCAATAGAAACAGAAGAGTTTAAAGTAAAATCAATAGAGGTTTCAGAAGAGTTTAAAGCAACTCAATAGAAACAGAAGAGTTTAAAGCAAACTCAATAGAAACAGAAGAGTTTAAAGTAAACTCATTAGAAACAGAAGAGTTTAGCAAACTCAACAATAGAAA
This sequence comes from Ascarosepion bandense, assembly GCA_037127315.1. Classification (NCBI taxonomy): domain Eukaryota; kingdom Metazoa; phylum Mollusca; class Cephalopoda; order Sepiida; family Sepiidae; genus Ascarosepion; species Ascarosepion bandense. The sequence goes on from JBBBDQ010000775.1 coordinate 2,727,523, forward strand.
CAGAAGAGTTTAAAGCAAACTCAATAGAAAACAGAAGAGCTTCAAAGTAAACTCAATAGAAACAGAAGAGTTTAAAGCAAACTCAATAGAAACAGAAGAGTTTAAAGCAACCCTAATAGACAGAAGAGTTTAAAGTAAACTCAATAGAAACAGAAGAGTTTAAAGTAAACTCAATAGAAACAGAAGAGCTAAAGTAAACCCAATAGAAAAAACAGAAGAGCTCAAAGTAAACTCAATAGAACAGAAGAGCTTAAAGCAAACTCAATAGAAAACAGAAGAGCTTGAAAGTAAAACTCAATAGAAAACAGAAGAGCTGCAAAGTAAACTCAATAGAAACAGAAGAGTTTAAAAAGTAACCCAATAGAAACAGAAGAGCTTCAAAGCAAACTCAATAGAAACAGAAGAGTTTAAAGCAAACTCAATAGAAAGCCAGAAGAGTTTAAAGCAAATCAATAGAAAAAAACAGAAGAGTTCAAAGTAAACTCAATAGAAACAGAAGAGTTTAAAGTAAACTCAATAGAAACAGAAGAGTTTAAAGTAAACTCAATAGAAACAGAAGAGTTTAGCAAATCAGAAAATCAATATTTAAAGTAAACTCAATAGAAACAGAAGAGTTTAAAGTAAACTGAAACAGAAGAGCTGAAATAAAACCCAATAGAAACAGAAGATGAAGCAACTCAATAGAACAGAAGAGTTTAAAGCTAAACTCAATAGAAACAGAAGAGCTTCAGCAAACTCATTAGAAACAGAAGAGTTTAAAGTAAACTGAAGAAACAGAAGAGTTCAGTAAACTCAATAGAAACAGAAGAGCTTGCAGAAGTAAACTCAATAGAAACAGAAGAGTTTAAAGCAAACTCACTAGAAACAGAAGAGCTTAAAGTAAATCAATAGAAACAGAAGAGTTTAAAGTAAACTCAATAGAAACAGAAGAGTTTAAAGCAAACTCAATAGAAACAGAAGAGTTTAAAGTAAACTCATTTAGAAACAGAAGAGTTTAAAGCAACTCATTAGAAACAGAAGAGTTTAAAGTAAATCATTAGAAATGTCCAGAAGAGCTTAAAGCAAACTCATTAGAAACAGAAGAGCTTAAAGTAAACCTGGTCAGAAACAGAAAAGTTTAAAGTAAACTCAATAGAAACAGAAAAGTTCAAAAGAAAAACGAAAAAACGAAAAAAAAACAGAAAAACGAAAAAAAAACAGAAAAACGAAAAAAAAAACAGAAAAACGAAAAAAAAAACAGAAAAACGAAAAAAAAAACAGAAAAACGAAAAAAAAAACAGAAAAACGAAAAAAAAAACGAAAAAAACAACAACAGAAAAACGAAAAAACAACAACAGAAAAACGAAAAAAAACAACAACAGAAAAACGAAAAAAAAAACAGAAAAACAGAAAAACGAAAAAAAAAACAGAAAAACAAAAAAAAACAGAAAAACGAAAAAACAGAAAAACGAAAAAACAGAAAAACGAAAAAACAGAAAAACGAAAAAAAAAAAACAGAAAAACGAAAAAAAAAAAAACAGAAAAACGGAAAAAAAACTGATAAATGAAAAAACTAGAAAAACGAAAAAAACTGAAAAACGAAAAAAACTGAAAAACGAAAAAAACTAAAAAGAAAAAAACTGAAAAAAACGAAAAAAACTGAAAAACGAAAAAAACTGAAAAACGAAAAAAACTGAAAAACGAAAAAAACTGAAAAACGAAAAAAACTGAAAAACGAAAAAAACTGAAAAACGAAAAAAACTGAAAAACGAAAAAACTGAAAAACGAAAAAAACTGAAAAACGAAAAAACTGAAAAACGAAAAAACTGAAAAACGAAAAAACTGAAAAACGAAAAAAACTGAAAAACGAAAAAAACTGAAAAACGAAAAAACTGAAAAACGAAAAAAACTGAAAAACGAAAAAAACTGAAAAACGAAAAAAACTGAAAAACGAAAAAAACTGAAAAACGAAAAAAACTGAAAAACGAAAAAAACTGAAAAACGAAAAAACTGAAAAACGAAAAACTGAAAAACGAAAAAAACTGAAAAACGAAAAAAACTGAAAAACGAAAAAAACTGAAAAACGAAAAAAACTGAAAAACGAAAAAAAACAGAAAAACGAAAAAAACAGAAAAACGAAAAAAACAGAAAAATGAAAAAGTAAAAACAGAATAACTAAAAAACATAAAACATGAAAAACCAAAAAACAAAAAAAACAAAAAAAAGAAAAACCAAAACAGAAAAACGAAATTCCAAATTTACATTCGTTAAAAGCAGAGAAATAATTAACACTACACACACACACACACATATATATATATATGAATGAATGAATGACATGGCCAACGGAACGTTAATTAACCAATACCGGAGATTAAGTGAATCGCTCAGTTCAAACTTTCCTGGGGTTTACCAGAATCGACAAACAGCTGGAGTCAACAACAACCAAGATGTGATATATGAGGACAATAGATTGTAGTGGATCAAGAAAATAATGATCATTCTACGTCTCAGAAATTCAGACGAGGTTTGTAAACACCAAACTAGACACGTAATAATGAGTAAACATCAAACGGCCCCAAGATTACTTTTTCTTCAGCATTTGGGCAAATATGGTGCTTGAAACTTTAGCATCAATTGTGCCTTTTTTGTCAACAATTAGATAACAGAAATGCTAAATAAAAAAGGGAGAATCAAAAGATATTTCGAAAAACAGTCGTTACTAGAGGCCGACAACCGCAGAGAGAAAATAATTGGTATCCTCTCGTTGAAATCTTTTTTTAACCGTTAGTCATACGGAGCCGACATTTTCGCTACTTGAAATGCGAGGGAATGCCAGATACCGACATATCACGCATCCGTATTCCTTTATTATTTCAAAACTGTTTTAGAAAGTTAAAAAATATCATTTATTGAAACAACTTTTTCCTCTAAGTTTAAGGTTGTCAGTTTAATTATATTCATCGCATTTGCATATTCCTTCTTGCTACTTCACTCTTAAACCAGCTAAATGGATTCTTGATCCACATAACAGTCGTTAATTTTATCTGAATCATGTGTGCGCATATTCTCTTTTATTCAATGCAATAAAATGAACCTACCTTGTGGCTGAGAGAGCTGCATACTGCCCAATAGAACTGCAATCAGTATTCAGACAGACGTACTATGTAAATTTTTGTCGGGTTGGTTTCACTCACTGGAAATTATTTTTTAATCATTGAGTAACGTAGGATCGAGTCAACACCACAAAAAACTCAAAGTTGATTGCGCGTGGTGCGGAAAGTACAGCTGTTTGTTGAGAGAGGAGATTCTGCTATATACTGATACCAGGAAGTAGTCAGCTCTTTCTGTTTAAGAACCACGCCAGGTAACACAAACTTTTTCTTAGTCAGGCGAAGTGGTTTCGTTGTAAATACACATTGGGGTCTAGACTTTTTAAATGGTTCTTTTTTTTTATTCCCTCTCTGCAGACAAATTGCACGTAAGGGGACTAAGACTATAGAGATTTGCGGTATTATGTTGACTGCAATAAGAATGGTAACAAAGAATGTGTTGTTTCAGTGTAAGAAATACCGTAGTACGTTTGGTTGTGTTATTGAGGCGAGCTACACAGACACTACACACACAATATATATATATATATATGTGTGTGTGTATGAACACTATTTTTAATCGATACTCGTATTTGAGTGGATATTCTGTTTTTTAAAACTGTGTATATAAACCGCTCATTCAATAATGGATTAAAGCACTCTGGCTATTAGGCGTGTATAATGATAATATATACGCTAAAAAGTATGCCTTCTTCTACCGAGCGCCCATAGCCCACAGTTAGAATCTCCGACTGACGCCAGTTCGGTCGGGTTTCAATCCTGGGTTAAAAGCAATCGGAGTCTAACCGTACTGATGAGCTATGATACAGCGAAAAAGATCTGTCTGCAGATGACATATATACGCATATATACCGGCTTGCTTATTCACGAGAAACTTTCGTTACGAAAACGTGTCATTCATTGACCTGGTGTCTCTTAGACCGCTCGACCACGAATGATTCCACAGTCTAGGAGGTTACGAAACAAAAATTTAAGATACCTAGAAAACACGTAAACCGGGAAGTAATCAAAGATAAAAAGGTCATGAAAAAGTAAACCGAAATAGTGTATAATAAAAAAAAGCCTTCAGTAAGTCAATGATCAAAGTCTAACGAAAATTAGCGAAACAGGAGATATAGAATCTTTGTAACATGTAACTGACAAGCCCCACGCACAAAAAAGAATGGAATAGTGTCTAAAAGACTTCTAGAAAAATAAGGATGTAGTCAGAGAAAAGAATCTGCAATTGTTAAATTGAATTTTCCAAAATCAAAAGTTGTGTAATGCAAATCTGATAATAGGCGAAGTTGATACGTTGACAGATGTTCGAAGCGTTACAGTTCAATTATTTTTCTTCCAATGTTATTTACTAGAACTTTTCGAAATATCTTTTGATTCTCTCTTCTTTATTTGGTATTTCTGTTATCTACTTGTTTACAAAACAGAAACTAGATTCCATTCAGCATAAAAAAGAATTGGTTTTGAGATTTTCGGAAAATAGTTCCACGTAAATAAATATTTTCACCGTTCGGACTATTGTCCTCGCCTTTGTCATATTCACGTTTCGGTTGATGTATGCTCCAGTCTTCTTCAGATTATATCTTTTAGAATTTCGAATCGAACCCTTTATTTTGGCCACTGGAGTAGGTTTTTCTAGTTCCACATGCTATACATCTTCCGAATATCTCAGTTTTAGTTATTTACCTTTTTACTAACTCAAATCTCGAGTTTGTTTATCTGTTGTGGCCAGGTATTGGACTCTCAGAACTCTTGGATCAAATCAGTGGATTACTTCCACCATTGGGCCATATTTCATCGGATAGACAGATATCCAAATAAATAATTTCGAAATTTTGAAAGCGTTATCATTATGCCTCAACGACAAGACTTGCGGGAACGGAATTTACGAATTCGCAGTTTTGAAAGTGACTGACATTTCTGGAAGCATCGTCTCTTCAGTCAGTTAAGAAGTGCCATACGTGAAACACGCTTGGGCGATCATGTCTCGAAAGAGACATGACTGACTGGGCAGAAGATTATCCCGCAGTAGGTTGCCATTTCTTTCTGCGGTAGACTGGTTGCCGACCCAGGCTATAGAACCCAATCTGTCCTGTTATTTAACGCATAACTGGAAGGAAGAGACGGATTAATACCTTTCCCCAATGGTATTTGTGCGTAAGTGAATACAATGAATTCAACTGGAATTCGAACTCGGCTCCCCGATTTCTTGTTCCGAGCCGATATCCAATGCACCACAACGCACATCGTCTCTTACATGTAGTAAAATCGAAGAAAAGGTGTATCATTTGGTGATTGTTTCTATATTAACTATTTGAAAAGTTTTTACTCTTACAAAACTTCCTAAACTATTGGGGATTTATTTCAAATGTCGGTCCTAATAAAAAAAAATATATATTCCTTTGTTAGGAAGAGTCAAGTAGCCGGCATATATTTTAGCGACTACTACTGAGTCGCGTTCTTGGATAAAAAAAAAAAAAAGACTTAAGGCGGAATTTCTATTTACATTTCGGATTTCAGGAGACGATTTCCTAAAGCCTCGGTGGTTGACTACTAGTTTTTAGCACATCACATGAGAGATGAAAAACAGAAAGGCCAAAAGAGATTCAAACGACAGTGTAGAATAATAATACACTAAGTTTCATCGATCCCCGACCATCAATATTGCTTTACTTACTATGTTTTAGTCATACTTACAAACACATTTTGTTTGGCAGTCTGCTCTGAGTATGCTCTGAAAATAGGTAGCAACCAGCCAAACTCAAATCACCAAAATCCCTTAAATTTTCTTTTTCTAATATCCGGGGCATTCGTACCAACTTTTGCAGCGTAGAAGCTTTCCTCCACGAAAAGACCCCTGACATCCTAGCGCTCTGTGAGACTAACCTCAACTCATCAATTCCCTCCTCTGACTTCCCGATTCCTGGTCATCCTACCCTCCTACGGAAGGATACCTCTGTCCATATGCATGGGTTGTGGGTCTACGTCAGTGAACACCTCCCTGTAGCTAAGGTGACATCACTCGAATCCCCCAACCACCAATATGTAGGCTCATCCCTTGTTCAGGATGTGGTTCCCGGCTTTCTCTTTTCCAATCTTTTCACTCTTCCCCACCCAATTGGAGTAGATAGACTAAACTATCGCCCAGTTCACACTCCACCAACGTCTATTGAACAGGTGAAGAGGCTCATCCCTTGTTCCCTCTTTAGGATGTGGTTTCCGGCTCTCTCTTTTCCAATCTTTTCACTCTTACGTAGCCCCCTGTGCATCAGTAGCATTACCGCCTTGCTCGGGGTAATATGATTTAAAAAAAAAAAGGATTTAGGGAAAGATAATTGTTTATTCCATTTTTTGCGGCCGATGTAAAACAAAAAAAAAACACTTATACAAATGTTTCCTGAAATGCATTATATTGTTGATGACTTTATTACATCGTACTGGGTTTACTTTATTCAATTTTCACCTGGGCACATGATTTACACTGATAAATCAATATAGTGTATTTTCCTAATCTTTGTAAATCTTTGACTGCTTTTATATAAATACTTTGAAACAGTTAAAAACTAAACTAAACTGGAAGCTCTTGAGACTAAGATTATTGGTAAATATTAATTCTTATAACTGGAGAAGTCAAATAACGTACCTTTCAACATGGCTGGCTGCTTTTGTCTCCCTGATATGGTGAATATAATATTTATTTTGTAAAAATACAAAATTGCGGCACAAGGCCGAGAAGGGGAGGGGAAGAGGTTGGCACTTACTGAAGCTAAACTATTCACTTGTTACAATTTTCACTACAAGAACTCATCCATCAACTCCCAATCCTTCATACACCACAATGCCACAAACTTACAAAGGACAACTAAAAAAGTGGGGAATTAACGCATAACAATAAAAATGTATTTATATACAATATAATATATGTACAGAACATATATATATATATATATATATATATATATATCACCTAATATGGTGAATATTAAAGAGTGTGGATATTGTGCTCAATATTTATGGAGCTCAATATACAGACTGAAATTATCAGCCAATCAATGCTTATAGAACAGATTTGTCTGTAACAGAATGGAATCTCCCAGGTTATTTAAACCACCTACCAATTTGCCCCGTTGGCTTTTTGGTCAGTTGGACTCAACTTCTGTGTTGCATAGTCTACCACAGCTCTGTTGAGTTCGGAAAGTTTCGTTGTCGTCCGTGCTCGTGTCGGGGATCGGTACGTCGTGTTCGTGCAGGGATAGCTTCGTTGGATCGTGTTCGGCGGAGATCGTTAGCGGTCGGTAGTGGAGAGTGAAGCCTCCGTCGGCAGGAGGACCATGGCGGAGGCGTCGCCAATTCCTTCCACCTCGGCCTGGGTGGGAGAGAAGGAGGGGGACTGGCAGATACCGCCACCTGAATCCCCTAGCCCCTCCAAGGCAGCAGGATCGGTAGCAGCAACAGCAGTTGGACTACCAGTGTCAGCAGTTCCATCCCCCATGGCATGGAGTGGAAGGAACGTAAAGAAGGATGAAGCCTATTATGAGGCTTTGAAAGAGAAGTACGCGGAATATATTTCCGGAGCAGAACTCCTGTCAGTTCCCGAAAAACTGCAGGAAATAGAGCAGCGTATCATCTCCCTGTTAACCAAGGACCTCAAAACGCACAAATTTATGGGTGTTAGCAGGGAGGTGGTGTTAGCAGGGAGCTAAAATGGTGGCTAGGCGCAGCCACGCAATGTGGGATGTCTTGCTAGGGACAGCTGAGGAGGCCAAGGAGCTGGCAGGAGCCACCTTGGACACAAAGACGCTCCGATTACAAACGGAGTACATGGGCACCCGCAAAACGCGGGTAACTTTGCACGGGGTGCCCATGGATATTACTCTCGATCATATCGGGGCTTTCTTTGCCCGTTTCGGCAAAGTGGCGGAGGTCAAGCAAGTAATTTCCAAAGCAGGATTTGCGACCGGCGATGTCACTCTGCAGGTGACGGTTGCCAGGAAGGAATTTGGAGAGATTCCAAATATCATCACCTGTAAAAGGCCGGTCGATCTTTGTAATCGTGGAGGGCAGAAGGCCGTTCTGTTGGGTTTGTGGAGCCTCAGACCACATTGCCAAAAACTGTCCGACCAAGGTTCCCAAAACCCAGTCAACTCAGCCAATCAGTAGCGAGAAGACGACCAAAGAGAAGGAACTCTGTCCTACCAAAGATGCCTGTCCTACCCAAGAAGCGACCAAGGAAGACAGTGATTGGAAAAAGGCAGGCAAAAAAGGGAAGAAAAATCCTCCGCCACCAGAAAAATCTCCCGCAAAACAGCCGCAGAATTCTCCTCTCAAGCAAGATGTCCCACAGAGGAAACAATCACCGGCTAAGCAGCAGCAGCAACAAGAGCAGCGGCAACCACCGGCAAAGCAGCAGAAGCAGCTTCAAACACCGGACAAGCAGCAGCACCAAGACATGGACGTCGATGTACCAGATCGTCGAGCGTCCTCTCTAAAGAGAAGAAGAGGAAGAAAGTACACACAAAGCCTTAAGGAGGAGTCGAAGCAGGGAGAGTACGATAAGCAAAGCTTCTTCACTACCCGTCTCTCCCATCAAAAACTTTAAAGACTCGTATGCACAAAAGGCGAAAAGCCTTCCAGCCTCCCCGCAGAAACTCCCCCAACCTTCAAATTGACAGCCCTAAACCCGGCCTCGTCTGACAAATCACCCACCCCTTCACCCGCATCTGCTCCCTTGACCTTACCCACACCCAGTAAGAAGAAGAAATCTTTGCCCCAGGGTGAAGACTTGTTAAAACTTAACAAGAAAGAACTTCAAAAGGACTGGTCTGCGCAAAGGCGTACTTTGTTAAAGCCTTTGCTGAAACTATCTTCGGTGGACGGGAAGTCCACGGAGGATCCCACAAATTTTCCAGGGGCCCCCGGTGTACTGACACTTGTGCGTAGTACGGGGGGTAACCTCAAGGTGTGGGATCACATCGAGCAGGCCGAGAAATACTATAAAGGCATTACGATGTGTAGGAGTGATACTCCTGAGCTAAGAAAGATGCGGAAAAATTGTTCAGGGAGGTTCCCCGTTTTAATCCATCCCTGTCTTTATAGGGTGTTAAAGCTAACGTACCCTACGGACGTCGGCGGAATTGTCCAAGACTGACGGATTACGTCCGATATTGGTACAGGGTCCCTTGGACAATCCGTCGGGGTCCCAACTGCTAGAGATTTTCATCCGGTATGTGACCACGAGTAATTTTCTCCTTTTCTAATTGCAGATCTAATTGATGTCTATCAAGTTAGCCAGTGTAAATGCGAAGGGCTTGAGGGATCGGGGTAAAGCAGCCCGCCTGCTTCGTGACCTCTTGTCTTTCGGCGTGGATGTGGCCGCAATCCAAGAGACTCACTTTGTTTGCGACGTTAATTCTTGTGTGCTGGCTAACCACTTTGTCGTCTATTCAGCATATGGGAACCGGCAAGCCAGAGGGGTTTCTTTGCTGGTCAAGCGTACCCTGGACGCGGAGGTCGACCTTGTCCATGTCGGTGCCGAAGGCCGGTTGATCGTGGCCGATGTTGCAGTGAAAAGCAAGAAGTTTCGTCTGGTTGCGGTTTATGCGCCCAATGATCAAGAGGAGCGTGTCGACTTTTTCCGTCTGTTGAAGCCCTTCCTGGTTGATTCCAAGCAACTAGTTCTAGTTGGGGACTGGAATGCCATCCTGGACCCCAAATTGGATAGAGGGTGGGGCTCTAGCGGGAGGAGTGGTGATCGTAGCCTGGTTGATCTGATTGACGAATTTGGTCTCGTCGATAGATACCGGGTCGATCATCCGGGCGGGAAAATGTGGACGTGGGCGAATAGTTGGCCTTCTACCAAGATCGTTTCCTACCTTGATAGAATGTTAGTGAGAGAGGCCGATATAGATTTCTTAGAATGCCCAACGTTCCACTGGTTAGGCTACACGGACCACAAAATGGTATGTGCCCGTGTGGTGTTAGAATTTAGGGCTAGAATGGCTGGCTACTGGAAGTTCAACCAGTCCTTACTGGACAGGCGGGACTTCCGGAACCAGCTGATTATCGTAGTTCAGCGGGCGTTAACTGGGGGAGTCATCGGGAATAGGTGGTGGGCTAGTCTTAAGGATAGGATTAGGTCTTTCACCACTGAATACAGCCAACGGCTCAACCTAGATAAGGCTGCCAAGGTGAAGACGCTTAGATCTAATTTTTCCCGGGCGGAGGCTGGTGGGGATCCCCTAGAGATAGCCGTAGCTAGGGAGGCCCTTGAGTGGTCGACTAGCGATCGTTACATGGGTCAGGTAATTAGACATAAGTTAAGCAAGATGTCTTCCGAAGCTGTGAACATGGGCGCGGAACTGCGCAAGGAGGAAGTCCGTCAAGGTGGCGACCGGTACATCCGCGAGATACGAGACCCGGAGGGGCACACCCTTAGGTCGACTGATGACATGTGCGAGGCCTTTCGGCAGCATTTCGAACGCCGCTTCACCAAGGAGCCTGGTCTCCGCGACAAGGAGTTTCGCAGCTATTTGGCTGACTTTCCCCGGCTTTTGCCGGCTGAAGCGGCTAGTTGCGAGGGAGAGATTACGGAGGACGAAGTTACGCGGCTTTGAAGAGAGTCGGCAGTGGCAAGTCGCCAGGTTTGGATGGTTTGCCCTATGAATTGTACTTGAGGCTGTCGCACATCTTTGTCCCTATCTTGACAGTTGTGTTCAACAATTGGTTCCGTCAGGGGTCCATCCCCAGTCAGTTCATCAGGGGTGTGGTCACGCTGTTGAGAAAAGGCAAGGATGTTGGGAGGGAATTAGACGGTTACAGGCCCATAACTCTGCTAAACACAGAGTTAAAGATTTTGGCCAAGATCTTGACGAATCGCTTGCAGCCAGTTGCCGAGTCTCTGTTGGGACCTGATCAGACTTGCGCTGTGAAGGGCCGACCAATTCAGAGCAACCTGCACTTGATCCGCACGATCCTAGAGGGTGTAAAAGACGACGATGAGGCCGCGCTGATCAATTTGGATCAGTCCAAGGCATTTGATAGGGTTGACCATGGCCACCTGGCGGCTGTCCTGACTGGGGCTAGCCTTGATTTTCTCTTTTAGATCTGGTAGTCACATCGGGTTGGATTCCTCTGGAACCCTCCCCTTTGGTTAAGGAAGTCCCTTTTTGTGTACCTAGTTAATGTGAGTGAGTGTGATTCTTGGCCTGTTCCCCGGCTTTCGTCTTTGGTTATGGTCCAGTTCGAGATCCCCAGTTTCCGTTAATTATTTTTTTTTGTCCCGTTTCATCTCGTCTGAGCCAGTATTATATTGTCCCCAGTCCAATTTCTTTTTTTTGCCTCTCCACTTCCTGTAGAAAGAGAGTTTCTTGATTTCGTCCTCTGGGCAGGTTACAGCGACCTCTTTGTTTTGAGAGTAGGTTGGGTACAGCTAACTCAATGTTTATGTTGTTATTTTTGTTTGAAATTTTATTTGGGGATTTGTGTCATGCCCCTCCCCCTTTGTCATTTCATGTAGAAAATTTTTATATATTTTTGCAATTTGTTGTAAATATTGTACATTGTCAAATTCTTATGTACATTGTGGGGAATTTTTAGGTCCCCGGAATGCTTTGTGGTATTTTGGTGCACGGCAGTATGAGTGTTGATGGACAAGTTCTTTTGGTGATTGAGAAAAATTGTATCGTATGTCTGGGTCGCGAAAGAGATTAGCTAGGTATAAGATAGATTACTGAAGACCATCCTCAGTTTTGTTTCCCCCTCCCTTTTTGGCCGTGTGCCACAATTGTAAATTTTTACAATAAATAAACAGTTAGAATCAACTTCTGTTGTTGTACACAAGTTTAGTTTTGAATCCTTGTCACTCGGATGTTTTTCAACTGTGCGTACTTCATTTTGTCAACATTGTTTGTTACTCGTCTTTTTGGTTTTTGGACTTTTTGTGAAAATTTTTGTTTTTTTTTGGGGGGGGCAAGCCTAATTATGGCTTCGTCTCCCCAGCCGTCTACTTCTGCGGAGGTGGTGCCGACGGTGACACCTTCGCCGTCGGTTTGGAATCAGGCTCCCACAAAGATGGATTCCAGCTACTACTTGCTAATGCAGGACAAGTATAAAGAATTCATAAAGGAAAATGAACTAATTGTTATACCGGAAGTGGGCAAGGAAATTGCTACTAAGACGATCTCACTGCTAACGTCAGACCCTTAAACTCGGAAATTCGTCGGAGTAAGCAGGGAGAATATGGAGGAGGCCATAAGAAGCTTAGGGATCAACCCAAATGTTCTAGCGAGAAGGTCCCGAGCCATGTGGGATGTCCTCCTTAGCTCTGACGACGAAACCAAAAAGTTGGCTGGTACTTGTCTACAGGCGAAGGGTATTCGAATGCAAACCGAATACATGGGTACCAGACGTACCCGAGTAGTGATTCACGGTGTGCCGTTAGAGATACATTGCGACTATGTGGGGGCCTTCTTGGCACAGTTTGGACAAGTGGAGGAGGTAAACCGAGTAGTCAGCAAGACGAGAATGTCGACGGAGGATGTCAGTGCCTACCTCATCGTAGACAGGTTGAATTTTTTAAGAATACCTGATGTCATCATGTGCAGAGGGAGAAAGCTGTTTGTCGCGGTGGAGGGGCGCAGACCACAATGTTGGTTCTGCGGAACAGCTAGCCATTTGGCAAAAACGTGCCCCTCCAGGAACCAAGAAGGACAAACAGCGGAAGCTACTCAGGAGACACAGAAAACCCCGAAGACACAAAAGACAGCAACAACATCTGTCACACCGGCATCACCGACGGAACAGTCGGTAAAGGCAAACACACCAGCAACAACAGAGTGGACGGAGGTTAAGAAAGGGAAGGCGGCGGCTTCCACTTCTGCTAAGCAGGACTCCCTGTCCAAGAAAGCCTCTTCTCCCTCCAAAAAAGAAAAGAAGCAAGAGCAGCAACAGCAGCTTCACCAGCAACGGCTGAAGCAAACACAGCAGCAGCAGCAACAAAACCCCGAGAGGGAAATGGAGGTGGAGGAGATGCCCCCTCCGCGGTCCTCATCCCTGAAAAGAGGTCATGAAAAGGAGGATAATGATGAGGAAGACGGAGCTAAGAAGAAGGGCAAGCTAGAAAGTAGTGATCGTGGCAGGGGTAGGGTCATTGCCAAGACCCAATCTGCCCCTGTGTCTACTGCAAGAAATTCAAATGTTAAGGTGAGGAGTCAGTCTGCCTTCCCGTTTAGACGTATTTCGGCTTCTTTCCCCACTCCCCTCTCCCAACCAGAAGCCCCCTCTGAAACACCACCTGAATCTCCCTCTTCTCAGATCACCCCCTCCCAAAAAGAAACATTTTCCCAACAAGAAACTACTGCCCCAGATCCCAGTCAATCTATCCTGAAGGGGAAGGAAAAAAAGAAGTGGGTAAATCCCTTCAATAAGTTTGAGGTCTGCAAAATAAACAGACCGTTTTTAGAGAGGGACCTTACTTAGCAGAGGAAGGCCCTCCTAAGGCCTTTGTTCAAACTGACCTCAGTCAGTGGAAAGTCGACTGATGACCCAGCAAATTTCCCCGATGCCCCCGGAGTTCTCACATTAGTAAGGAACATGGGAGGTCATTTAAAGGTCTGGGACATGATAGAGGGGCAATCGCCGCATTCCCGAAAATCACTATGGCCCAGATTGGCACTGAAAATTTGCATAAATTGTCAAAATATTGTGCGGGGAGGGTCCCTATTATACTCCACCCCTCTCTTTATAGGGCCATAAAGTTAACTTTTCCCACGGACGTCGGCGGCATTGTCCGGGACATACGAATTACGTCTGATATCGGAACACTTATTCCCAATGACTTCCCCAGTTAACGCCCGCTGCACTAAGTTAATTAGCTGGCACCGGAAGTCCCGCCTGTTCAGTAAGGACACGTTGAACTTCCAGTAACCAGCCATTCTAGGCCTATTTTCTAAATCTACCCGGGCACAAACAAGTTTGTGGTCCGAGTAGCCTAACCAGTGGAACGTGGGACAATCTAAAAGATCTATGTCGGCTTCACGAACTAACATTCTATCAAGGTAGCTAGCTACCTTGGTAGAAGGCCAACTATTAGCCCACGTCCACATCTTCCCACCCGTGATCGACCCGGTATCTATCGACAAGACCGAAATCTTCGATGAGATCGACCAGGATACGATCAAGTGCCTTCCCTCTAGCTCCCCACCCTCTATCCAACTTGGGGTCCAGGATGGCATTCCAGTCCCCCACTAAGACGAGTCGCGTTGAGTCCACCAGGAAGGGCTCCAACCGCTGAAAAAACAAGACGCACTCCTCCCGGTCATTGGGCGCATAAACCGCAACCAATCGAAACGCATTGCTATGTGATGTCAGTTCTTCAGTATGGCAGTGAATTCTGAATATCATCAAAAATGACGGAAAAACTTAAAGCAGCTAAATGTGGTTCTACAGAAGAATGCTGCGAATATCATGGATCGAGTATGTGAGCAATGATGAGGTTTTAGAAATGATGGAAGCAAAAAGGAAATTAATACTGAGCATCAAGAAGAGACAGCTGAAGTTCCTGGGTCACGCAATGAGGAAGGAGGGCTTGAAGAATCTGATACTAACAGGCCAGATAGAGGGAAAAGAGACAGAAGTAAGCAACGGATAACATATTTGAAGGACCTAATCAGGTGGATGACGGAACGAGGGTTGCATGGTGTAACAGGAGAAGGCATACTCAGAGTCACCAAGGATATGGAAGGCCATGATCGCCTAAGTACCGAAGGGACAAGGCACATAAAATAAGTGTTGAAGGAGGGAATAAATTCACTTTTTCGGCAGGAAAATTGTCACTTTTTGCATTATTGACAGAATTTGCTATATTTTTTTTCAAATTTCAAACCCCTATTTTTAACCAGTTATTACTCGAAGTCATGTTTAAAAGTTAACCAATTTTACTATAATTTATGCCGATCAATCCAGCGCATTTCATGTCTTTTGGTTTTTCTATCTTAAGTTTCATATCAATATCGTTTACGACAGTGTCCGTAAATGCTTACAGACTTTATTACTTCAACAGAAACTGGTAAAAAGCAGTCAAAACTTGGAGGGGAAAAAGACAAAGTATTCTCGTGAGTCTAAATTGCGTCAACATACCATTAGAGAGAAAAAAAATCAATAAAATTAACTCACAGACAGATCGTCTGCGATTTAACATCGATATTTTTCAAATGAACCCGGACAAGAAATATGTAGACATGAAAATTATTGACTCCAAGATAGAAGGGTAGAAAACACTCTCGACAGACATCAAAACATTTGCAATAATCTTATGCGTGTAGAGATTTGCACAAATAAAGGAATGTGGGTAAGTATGTGCGCAACAGAGAGCGTACGAGCAAAAATTTATCTTATTCGTCAGCAAAAAGCAGCCGACAGTTAAACTACATTATTATATTGATTGATATAGAGAAAGTAAATGAAGAGCTTATACGCACACAATCAAAACTTTTAGAGCAATATAATACACGCATATGTATAAGTTGTTTATAGCCAATTGAGCAAGGTATGCGTATCGGGTATCACTCACAATAATTTGGTTAGCATTATCTGCGGTAAATGAAAAAAAAGAAAAAAGGGGGCGCAGTGTGCAGTGAGAAATATTTATCAAGTAACTGCAGAGGAAGAAAAATATTTTAAACTATATCGATCTGAGAAAGAAAACTGAAAAAAAAAAGATAAAGATAAAGAGAGAGAGAGAGAGACAGACAGAGAAGACGGAAGAGAGAGAGAGAGACAGACAGAGAAGACGGAAGAGAGAGAGACAGACAGACAGAGACGGAAAGAGAGAGAGACAGACAGACAGAAGACGGAAAGAGAGAGAGAGACAGACAGACAGAAGACGGAAGAGAGAGAGAGACAGACAGACAGAAGACGGAAGAGAGAGAGAGACAGACAGACAGAAGACGGAGAAAGAAAGAGAGAGAGAGAGACAGGCAGAGAGAGACGGAGAGAGAGAGAGAGACAGACAGACAGAGAAGACGGAAGAGAGAGAGAGAGACAGACAGACAGAGAAGACGGAAGAGAGAGAGAGAGAGACAGACAGACAGAAGACGGAAGAGAGAGAGAGAGAGACAGACAGACAGAAGACGGAAAGAGAGAGAGAGAGACAGACAGACAGAGAAGACGGAAGAGAGAGAGAGAGAGAGACAGACAGACAGAGAGACAGAGAGAGAGAGAGAGACAGACAGACAGAGAAGACGGAAGAGAGAGAGACAGACAGACAGAGAGAGACAGGAAGAGAGAGAGAGAGACAGACAGAGAAGACGGAAAGAGAGAGAGAGAGACAGACAGAGAAGACGGAAGAGAGAGAGAGAGAGACAGACAGACAGAGAAGACGGAAGAGAGAGACAGACAGACAGACAGAGAAGACGGAAGAGAGAGAGAGAGACAGACAGAGAAGACGGAGAGAGAGAGACAGACAGACAGAGAAGACGGAAGAGAGAGAGAGAGACAGACAGACAGAGAAGACGGAAGAGAGAGAGAGACAGACAGACAGAGAAGACGGAAGAGAGAGAGAGACAGACAGACAGAGAAGACAGAGAGAGAGAGACAGACAGAGAAGACGGAAGAGAGAGAGAGAGACAGACAGAGAAGACGGAAGAGAGAGAGAGAGACAGAGAAGACGGAAGAGAGAGAGAGAGAGACAGAGAAGACGGAGAGAGAGAGAGACAGACAGAGAAGACGGAAAGAGAAAGACAGACAGAGAAGACGGAGAGAGAGAGAGAGAGAGAGAGAGAGAGAGAGAGAGAGAGAGAGAGAGAGAGAGAGACGGAAGAGAGAGAGAGAGACAGACAGACAGAGAAGACGGAAGAGAGAGAGAGAGAGAGACAGACAGACAGAGAAGACGGAAGAGAGAGAGAGAGACAGACAGACAGAGAGAGAGAGAGAGAGAGAGAGAGACAGACAGACAGAGAAGACGGAGAGAGAGAGACAGACAGACAGAGAGAAGACGGAAGAGAGAGAGAGACAGACAGACAGAGAGACAGGAAGAGAGAGAGAGAGACAGACAGAGAAGACGGAAGAGAGAGAGAGAGAGACAGACAGAGAAGACGGAGAGAGAGAGAGAGACAGACAGAGAAGACGGAAGAGAGAGAGAGAGAGAGACAGACAGACAGAAGACGGAAGAGAGAGACAGACAGACAGACAGAGAAGACGGAAGAGAGAGAGACAGACAGAAGACGGAAGAGAGAGAGACAGACAGACAGAGAAGACGGAAGAGAGAGAGAGACAGACAGACAGAGAAGACGGAAGAGAGAGAGAGACAGACAGACAGAGAAGACGGAGAGAGAGAGAGACAGACAGACAGAGACGGAAGAGAGAGAGAGACAGACAGACAGAGAAGACGGAAGAGAGAGAGAGAGACAGACAGAGAAGACGGAAGAGAGAGAGAGAGACAGACAGAAGACGGAAGAGAGAGAGAGAGACAGAGAAGACGGAGAGAGAGAGAGAGACAGACAGAGAAGACGGAAGAGAGAGAGAGACAGACAGAGAAGACGGAAGAGAGAGAGAGACAGACAGAGAAGACGGAAGAGAGAGAGACAGACAGAGAAGACGGAAGAGAGAGACAGACAGAGAAGACGGAAGAGAGACAGAGGGAGACGGAAGAGAGAGAGAGAGGGAGACGGAAGAGAGAGAAGGAGAAGTGGGGAGACGGAAGAGATTGGGGTATAGAGAGAAGAGATAAAAAATAACGTGATATGTTTCAGATCAATGTTAGTTTTAGCCAATTGTTTTCTGCGTGTGGATTTCCTAATTTCTCATTTTTTTCGCCACCCGTGTAAATATGTTACGCACCTGTGTAAATGTGGAGTAGATACTGATGTGCATATCGGGGGAAGCGTCAAAATGTGTCCACGGTGCTACCTGAAATACTTCGGAGCGATTTATGACTCTTCGTGCAATGGGAAGTTGCTACTTACGGAGTTTTATATTGTCAGTCCCTTCGGCGTAGCGATAAGGGTTATTAAACGAATGTGGCTTGTCATTATTGCCATTTAGTAGGTTCCATATTTACTGGTGTCTCAAAATGACGTTTCTGTGCCAAATCAAGATATTACAGTTGAAAGAATGTATTGTCACTTTTATTCAGCTATGTAATTCACTTATGGTTGGTTACAAAATCAATTCCGCTAATATTGTTCATTTTCGAAGGCGTAATTCGATCATGTAAAGAACTAATTAATGCTTTTAGCATAAAATGTGAGAAAGATGTCTTTAACCTAGTCATAATTAGTGTATTATTTTCCTTTAAGAAACATCTTTAAATTTCTGACGAAACGTGTTTTGAATAGTCTTGATGAATTAAAACCTTCCTAATCAAATGTAAAACAGTTTTCTACGCGCGTTTTGCTCCTTAGCACATTTGACCTATTCGTAGACCTCTCCGCTTTCTTCTTCCTCTGCCCGACCCCAGCAAGGAATAAAGACAAGTTCCGTATTTCCACGTGACTACGAACTCATTCAGAACAGAGAGCTTCATTACAGTATTTGTTTATACTTCTGAGATGAGAAAGTATTTACACTATTTACATTATTCGGACTATTGTAGTCATTTTTACTATCATGTTTATGACGTTTCGGCCGTTGTACACTCCGGCCCTCTTCAGTTGCTAAGAATTTTGAAAGTCCTAACACCTGGCAAATAGTCTGAACAATGTAAATAGCCGCTTACAGTCCAACATTTCCAGGGGGATAAAATTAAAAAGTAAACTGGTTTTCGATAGAGCCTATTCCTTGAGGCGTACACATCCATTATTCTCTGAATATGGCAATTTTCTAAGCGTAGCTTAGATGCGGCACAATGTTAAACACATGGAAGGCGCCCATTGAAACCCGTACTCACTCAGTCGTAATTGGTATAGCGAGACAAGCTTGCCAACTAATACACCAAGTCGAGGTACCCTACGTCTTCTAATACTAGCGGAACCCGTGAAATTTCCACGGAAGGATAATTGATTTCCTGGAAAAAATTTTACTTTGTCATTCTACAAATTATAGTTACGTCTTCAAACATAAAAGTATTGAATAATAAAATAACGATAACGCAGAGTGTAATTTTATTAAAATATCTATAAAAGTAATGTCCACAGAAGCTACTTTACTGTAATCTTATATTAAGCGGCGTATGCACGGACCATAATCAAAATACTGTACGCTATTTTGTGAGAGATTTTGAAAGAGAAATCTTTTTTTTTTACTGAAAAATCATGGCTTCTGTGTTCATTGTAAACAGAAAATACCAACTGAATAATGTCTAAGGGTCTAGAGGCCAGAAATTTCGTTATTAGGTCGTGGGATACGACAACAAACCTACCTATTTTTACTACATTGTACAGTACACACAATTAGTGCTACAACCACCAGCTTAAACTGCTAGGCTCTCTCCTCCTACTCTCTCACTCTTTACTACCCTTCCGCTTGACAAAGGTGAGAGAAAGGCTGAGGAGAGTAGCGTTTATAGATTATAAAATGATAGAGGGGAAGGAAAAGCACGTGTAGAGTGTAAGTGTGTTATTCAGTGGCGTAACTTGCGGAGAAATTAAGTAACTAACTAAGGAAGGAACAAGCAGAATTATTATATGATGATTACAAAATAAATCATCACTAGAGAAATACTTTCCAAAAATGGTCCCGTTGTTTGTCATGTTCTTGATGATTGGCTCAGTGATTAAGTTGAAAACCGCTCAGATCGTAGAAACTACTGACCAATTTCTGACATTTGACCATGTTTATGGAGATTGGTCATGTTTGTTTTATGGAAAGCGTTTGACTATAGAGCAGTCGGTTTAGGGATTTATTGGTGCTGGTATTGTATGTGATCTACGACATTCAGTCACTGGTAAAGTATGAGGTCTATTTCAAAAAACCTTTTACAAGGAAGTATTCTAACTGTCTAGTAAGGGCTAGGGTAAACTAAGTTTCAACAAATATCTAAATACTTCTATTAATAAATATACTCATACTGAGGTAGGACACATTCTAGCCGGATAGTTAACGTACTATACCAAAATCAAAAAGTCTGGTCACATTTATTTCCTACATGTTAACGGAGCTCAATTCTCGATTGAGTCAACCCGAATGAGACGGGAACTTTCTTGTGGGACTGAATTAAACATTACTGGAATTTAACCACATTTGAAACTATTTCTATAGACAATGAATACTGAAGCCGGCCTGACAGTGGTCACGGTGGCTAGACAGTTTGTCCTCCTGGTCTCTCTATGTACTCATCCGAAAGTTGCACGTTGAACAGACATTATATCCGGCTATGGAAGTGGATAAGCCCCCAACTTCCGTCTAGGCTGAAATGATTTCCTTTGCACAATAAGGACGTCATCGAGATCACAGTATGTTATATGATCTTTATATGAGCATAAATCCATACCGAATAAGGTGTATTTTCGAAATTTGGAGACTTAAATCTAGTGTAACATTTTTTAACCAGAGCATATATTGCGATTTTACAGTATGTAATTATTTTTCTCTAGTACTTCCTACTACTGGTTCCCGTTTTATATTCATTTCTACTCTTGGTCGACTTACATTTTTATGAACATTCATAGGTTCCTGTTTTATATTCATTTCTACGCTTGGTCGACTTACATTTTTATGAACATTCATATGCGCTGCTTCCTTCAGTTTTCGTATTTTTCATTAGTGGTCTCTTTTCCAAAGGGGCAGTGATCACCCTTATTCTATCATATGTGATCAGCTATGCCTGATTTTTCTATTTCCCATGTTCTTGCCAGGTGGTGTTCTTCCTGTTTTATCTTAAAACAACCCGTTTCTCCTTTTATGTTTCTTATCGCATAAAAGCGTTGATTGGAGTCAGTGAGTTGACCCCAAAATTGGTAGCTCAATCCTTGGCTACAGCAGAGTTGAACAATTACTTCCAGATTGGAGTTAAAGTGCGATAACTGATGTTGAGATATCTAGAAGAGACATAACTCGTGGAACTAGAACAATCTACCCCAATGAACAAAAAGGTTTCAGTTCGAAATTTCAAATCACCTGAAGAAGGTTTGAGCGTACAACGGCCGAAATGCCGTGAATATGTCAACAAAGATAAGGACAACATTCCGAACAATGTAAATATTCTTATCTTCGTTCTTGTTCAGCCGTTGACATTCTGATTTTCAAAGACTTTCGGTTTGAAACTTATTTACTCCACACGGTCTAATGGTTAAAAGCTTTGGTTTCATGATCCTAAAGTGAAAATGTGAATTCTCTTTACTGTGGCCAGGTATTGAACAAAACTTTCGGAGTTGAGCAAAAAAAAAAAAAAAAAAAAGAAAAAGAAAAATGAATTAGAACGATCTTTCTCCGTGGACTTTACGGACCCGATTCGAAATTACCATTGCCTGAAAAAAGTCGCAGCTCACGACTGTCAAAATCCTTCCGGTGTTTATATTGCAGAAGTTATCGATAACATTTTTGTCGAAATTTACAAAATACTTTTCATTGAATTTTGCCAACAAATCGATGAAATTTGAATAAGCTGATTTGTCCGGAAAAATATTTTGACAAAATTTCTTTATTTTTATTAGAGTTCATAGGAAAATATCTAAATAATATCTTAAGAAAATTTCGTTTTTTCTTTTTTATAAATAGTCAGAAGTACAGTCTCAGGATTTCTTACTCTAGAGCATGCAAAATAGATATTTAATTCTGGAGTTAAATTCGAAATTTTTGAAGCGTTTGGCCTTGGGATTTGCTTATAGCTCTTACAAACGCAGGGTGAACTTGAAACTAGATTCTTATATATATATATACACACTAGATTCTTATATATACTAGATTCTTATATATATATATATATACTAGATTCTTATATATATATACTAGATTCTTATATATATATACTAGATTCTTATATATATATATACTAGATTCTTATATATATATATAGATTCTTATATATATATATATAGATTCTTATATATATATATAGATTCTTATATATATATATATAGATTCTTATATATATATATATAGATTCTTATATATATATAGATTCTTATATATATATATAGATTCTTATATATATATATAGATTCTTATATATATACTATATATATATATATATATATATATATATACTAGATTCTTATATATATATATGTATATAGATTCTTATATATATATAGATTCTTATATATATACTAGATTCTTATATATATACTAGATTCTTATATATATATGTATACTAGATTCTTATATATATATATGTATACTAGATTCTTATATATATATATATAATAGTATTACTGATTATTATATATATATATATATATGTATACTAGATTCTTATTATATATATATATATATATATATGTATACTAGATTCTTATGTATATATATATATATATATATGTATACTAGATTCTTATGTATATATATATATATATATATATGTATACTAGATTCTTATGTATATATGAATACTAGATTCTTATATATAAAGACTTAATGATATGCAAGAAAACAGTATTACACTTTCATATTGTCTTACCATTATTTTTGAAATATAGTATTTTGGATTTTAAATAACTACGCACGTTATTAAATCCAACTGTACTTTGTACCCCTTACTTGTTTGCGGTTGTTCCAAAAACTTGGCTTCAACCTGACAATATATGGTTATTTTTAAAGCGTTACGGACAGGATGGAATAACAAAATTCACAGAATTTTATATGCAGTTGAAGACAGTTTTAATATAAATAATGCAATAGTCGAGTGATTTACTCAACCGCATCAATGAAACGATAAAGTATGCTCAATTTGATACGCTAACTGGATGATTCATTCTTGGCTTTATATGATAGAAGTTCAGTTTCATAAATTTGTATTAAAAATAACTATTTTAAAACAAATCATAAACAATCATGCAGACAGAAAATAAATTTTGAAAAGTAAAACGAAAGGACTGAGCTCTTAACGTTCCTTGATTGTTTAAAGGCATTTTGTCAGAACTCTGCTAAATTCATTTTTCCTATCATTTTTCGAAACTGATATTTTTCACGGATTTCTAACAACAAAATTGAAATATTAACCGCCAAAATGAATTAATGTTTTAAACGTTCGGAAGTAAATCAAAATTTATTCGAACAGCAGCAGGAAACGCCACTACATTCAGTCTTATTACACACTAAAATCCAATTCAAAAGAAACGATTTAACATTGAGCAAAAGAAAATAATGTATTTGTAACATTGTCATTTCGAAATTTCTTTAAGCATTCTTTCCCACGACCCAGTTTTGAATCGCAGCAATATCTTTTGAAACGTTGACTTAAATAATTCAATAAAATTAAGATAACATCGTTTATACAATTTACTATGTAGCAATGTTACGTACAAATATCGAGTCAAAGAATCATCTGGGTAATTTTTTTAGCTTTTTCATTCAATTTTATTCTATTCTTAGTAAATTATATCTCGCTCTCTCTTATATATATATATATATATATATAAAATCTTGTCTGTCGCACCTCTCTCTTCTTTGATCATCTCTTACTTCCTTACCCCCCCCCCCTCTATGCATTTTCTCACTTCTTCCTCTTTGTTAAGCCCAAACGCCGGGTCATGAAATGATGTATATGACTATCATTTATTTCCTAGTTTTAAATCTGGCATCTTTCTTTCAACCTTTTACCATGTGTCTTTTAGTTCTCTCTTTCTCTCCTGTTTTCCTCTTTTTGTTCTTTATTCCCTCAATATCTCTTTTACAATGCCCCATTCTGGTTTCTCATTTTCTCTACTCCTTTACCTCGCACACAAAAATTTACCAATATAAAGAAGCGAATTTTCCGTCTCCTTTGAAAAAATAGCTTTTACTACCTGATGAGATATTGTCCTTTCAATGTCGAAACAACCTGTACACTTTGTAGAAGTTTGTAATTTGTACATGTTATAAATTATAATATCTATATATATAGACTCCGATAGCTTTTGACCTAGGATTGAAACCCGGCCGAGTTGGCGTCAGTCGGCGATTCTACCTCTGGGCTATGGGCGTTCGATAGAAGGCAGCAGACTTTTTAGCATGTATATTTTCATTATACACGCCGAACAGCCAGAGTGATCTAATTCATTAGTGAATGAGCGATGCGTGCATGCGAGAGTAGCTATTGTTTTTCAAAGTCTATCATTCTTCCAGAGTGCTCAATCAGGGTGTGAGAGCGTAAATATATGTGTGTGTGTGTGTGTAATTTTGTGATTTCCATTAGACTGTCACACTCTATAAAATAGCCAAATTGAACCGTCGAACTTAAATTTTAGTGAAAAGATAAGGAAAAAGGGGTACAGGGTACAGTTAGTCTTACTAGGGCGTGTAGCTTAGCACAATAAAGTCTCATTCATTTTGTTTTTGTAAAAAATGTTTTTAACATACAAAATGCTTTTTCTATTTTTAAAAGACAATTTTACGATAAAAATACTACTTATATAAAAACGCCATATTGTTTTTTGCATATATAAGTTTTCATGTATACAGTCAGTCAGTCAAGTGCCATACGTGATACACGTTTGGGCGATCATGTCTCGAAAGAGACATGACTGACTGGGCAGAAGATTATCTCGCAGTAGGTTGCCATTGCTTTCTGCGGTGGACTGGTTGCCAACCAAGTCTGTAGAACCCAATCCGTTTTGTTATTTAACCCATAACTGAAGAGAAGAGACGGATTAATATCTTTCTCAGTGGTATTTTCGCGTGAGTGAATGCAAGGAATTCAACTGAAATTCGAACTCCGCTTCTCGATTTATGTTTCCGATGCGATATCCACTGCACCAGAACGTTGTATCGTTTATTATTAAAATACACTGGTGATAAAAGTGCTCAATTGTATGACAAGTGATGTATACAACTGTCCAATTTCCAGTTAAATCTGTGTAAGAACCATAAACACATCACAAAGCCAAATGCATCAAAAAGTTGCAATTTGACTCCAGATAGAAATATTTGCACATGACCAGTTGTATGTTCTATACTCAAAAATAAGACATTTAGTCTTTGCTATTAAAAAAAAAAAGTAAAAGTAATTTTGTTTATAAAAATTAAATTATTAAACTGCAAAGAAGGGTTTTTGTCAAAGTACTTTTCCAAACAAATCGACTGATTCAAATTTCATCGATTGGTTTCCAAAATCAAATGAAATGAGTTTGTAAAAATGTTACTTATAACTTCAATACAAAATACCATGCCGCAAAGAAGTTCTTGTAAAAATGAACATAAAAAAAACACCTGGTTATTAGCTTTCTTAAACTAATTAATGGCTAAGTCAAAGGACAAGAGTTAAATTTTCCGCGAAGGCTTACTCTTTGTTTCTCATCAACGATGCAAGAACCCGGCCGGTTTGGAGCCCACATGGATGAACACTGATAATGTCAAGCATCTAATTGTTAATTAGCGTGTTCTATAAAGAGGTACGAATAACACGAAATCGTTTTCATTCTAAAATTTAAAATCTCAAAACATTGTGTAATTCGCTAAATCTATAAATAAACCATGTAATTAAAACATCTTGAATTTGATTTTAGACTTTTTTATTGATCCACATCTCATTCACACATATGCGGACACAAGTCTCTCTCAAACCAAAACCTTTCTTTTTACCAATCATAATGAAAAAAAAAATCGTTAGACGATAAAATACAAATATATTGTTATTTTTTTTTTTTAGCTGACCACAGTATGTTGCCCGTAAGGATTGAATTTTTATCTTTATCCTTCCGTGTAAATTTTAAATGAGACCGTTTTCTGTAATCATTTCCAAGGAAGCTTGTAAGCCTATTTTGCTCGAGGATCCATTTATAAATATATTTATTACATTAACGGTATAAACTTTATTTTTATTTTCATTAAAAGTCGATTTGTTTTAGACTTTCATCCACAAATCTCTCGGCGTTACATTGCATGGTCGATGTCGTCGGTTCTGCATGCCGTTGACTTAACCTCTTTTCATCTAGTTCTGTACAATTTTGCAAACATTTCTGTTAAATATCTGTCTCGTAACTATACTATGCTGGCCATTCTTCTGCTTCTGCAAACAAATGTTGCTTAAAATCAGGACATAGTTCTTTACCACGCGGAACTAATATTTTAAAGGTTTAAACAGTGAAGGATGTCTTTAATTTTTTTCTTAAATACGGCATATATTTCTTTTTCCGGAGGTGTCTTTTTTACTGAGCAGTTCTAAAAATAACAAGGTGTCCGTGGATATGGACAGTGGAATTAAACGCTTCAGCACGGAATTCTCTGTAGGTTGCCCAGATTTGAATGCACAACAGCCGAAACTTTGGGATAACAACGATGAAGTCAATTGTCCCATTGTAAATAAGTTTTTATTTTTCGATTACTACATATTTATTCCATTGATATATTGTTTTGGCAAAACCTACAATGTTGACCGTGAAATATCCGGTATGTTTGTTTTGGAACAAAATTAACTTGTAAAAGAAAATATTTAGGTGTGCAGTTATGAGCTATAACGTATATAGAATTCCTTCAAACACGACTCTCTCTCTCTCACACACTCACACACACACACATACACATACACATACACAAAAGCAATGGTCCTCATTCTCACCTAATCCCAGTGTTGCACATCTCATCTACATTTAATGTTTTATGATGAAATTCATAAATTTTCATATCTAACCTGATTATTTCAACGAAGAAATCCAGTGGGAAACATTTTCCACTAAACGTCAATCACCGCCTTCGCCGACACACTCGACCCCACAGCATCAGTATAGATC
Source organism: Ascarosepion bandense (assembly GCA_037127315.1). NCBI lineage: Eukaryota > Metazoa > Mollusca > Cephalopoda > Sepiida > Sepiidae > Ascarosepion > Ascarosepion bandense. The sequence continues at coordinate 2,754,413 of JBBBDQ010000775.1, forward strand.
TTTAACCATTACACTGAATCAATTTCAGGTTTATTCCTTTTCATTTTTTATGATACATCCGGTATCTACACATCCAGGCACAGATATGAATCGATATCTGCTACATGAACAGTTTGATCGACGATATTCTCGTATCACTGATAATCGATCAATATTTATTGATTTCTAATATGCCATCCAATCAAATAAACTAGTTTAATCTTCATGAATTAAAAAAAATGTTTAAGACAATTTGCAAAATATTCGCTACCAGATGAAAATCGAAGTATTGTTGACCTGAGATAATATAAAATCTAAATTTTATTTTAATTTGTTCACGTATTTTCATGTCTTAAAATGTCATTCATATAGTAAACACGAATTAGAATATGGAGAGAAATGTTCAATCATTAGAGGCTCGTTCACGAATTCACTAACAAAATATTTGCTTCAGTGCATTGACAAGGAAGGGGTTATGTTGAAAAAAGTTTCTCTAAATTTTATGAAACGAGATATTTTATATGATTTACATTCGGACTATTGTCCTCATATTAGGTTTTAACATCACAACGTTTCGGCCGTTGTAAATTCTGAACTTCTATGGGATCTTTTGATAAGAGGACGCGCACAAGAGAGCTAAGGGGACGCGCACAAGAGAGCTAAGGGGACGCGCAGATGTTCAAGTGAAAACGCATAGGAAGAAAAGTAATTTCTTCAAGATAATCTGACACAAAATGAAACCTTTGAATAACTGACAAATACACACATAAACTGATGTCCTAACGAAAGCGTTTGCATTTAGATATGTGTATTCATATTTACTACGATTGTAAACAAGGGGAGTAAAATGATGAATTTAGGAAAATTGTAATCAGTGGGTCCCTTACCTGTGGTCTGCATTTTCCCGGTTTCAGTTCCTCGCTACCAACTCCATAACATAAGCATTTGTATGCTTTACTTGGCAAACTCAATTAATGGCATCATTTCTCTTAGAGTTCAGTTAAAAGGCATAAAGCTTATTGCAAAAGAAATAGTAAATAAATTCCGATTTACCCAGGAGTGAAATAAATTTAGGCCTAGATTACTAAAATAAGAACCAATCTATTAGTTAAATAAGTTATCCTTGTTATAAATATATTTTCTTTTTATTTATTTTTCGTTACTGAGTTGAATTTTGACATTTAGCTCAGGGTAATTTTTCGGATGCGTGTTCGTTATGATACATAGACTTTTAATAATTTATGTACATTACTAGACTGACGTTGAAATGTAACCGTAAATTCTTGGTTGATTGTTTCTTGTGAATCTCATTGCCGGCTCCCTGCTTTCCAACTTTCATTTGCAAAAATTTCAATGCAGTGTAAATCGCTATTTACTGTCCTACTGATTACTTTCCTTCTCCGTCTCATTATTAATGTTTGTGTTCCTAATTTATCCACATTGTGTAACACCTTGTGTCTTGGTAGCTTAACTGCCTTGCTTGAGGTAGGGGTGCTAATTAACAATAAAATTAAAGAATAGAGTATCTAGGATTTGGGATTTTCTATATAGATAAGTCTACTGCATTTACTTTCTTACTTGAAGCAGCTAATTAAATTTGAATGAATTCCATTTCATATTTGAGCTTTGCTTTTAAATACTAATAAACGCATAGTAACAAGGCATATTTTTAGGCCTAAATCAACGACATCGAGGACTGAACCCAGTGTTAGAATATTCGGTGTATGAATCGTATTATTTGTTTTGACTTTAAGGCTTGTATTCGAATAAAATCATCTATGCAGTCGTTTTTATTGTGGTTGAAAAGGGTCCTTTTTATTTTTGTTATTTTTTACATATTCTAATAGCCACATCTTTTAGGTAAATTCCAGAAATAAAAGCTTTTACCCCGCCCGACTCATTTTTCTCCCTGAGAGAGAACTTGCATGAGATTAAGTTCGTGTAACAAAATGTTTTTTTTTTGTGGAAGCCATTAAGTATTTCAGTCGACTAGCCATTTTAGTTGATGGTAGCATTTCTCGCAATTTCCTTGGGAAAGTGGTTAGAATGAACTTGTCTCTGCCGCTTTAAGATTGAAAAGCGAATACATAAATCTCTCAAAGAGAAAATAAGTAATGAAGGGTAGAGAGAAAACTAGCAATAAAAATATCAGTATAACAATCGAGGTTTCGAATTGGATAAATTTGCAAACTCTTAAATTTCTATTTTGAAAGAAGATACGTTATGTATAAAATACTATAGCTTCGACGATTTTAGTCCAATATATGCACAAAAAGATGGTAATGTATTTACAGACATCTGCATTCGGATTTAAATATATATTTTAATACCATTGTCCGCTTCGACATATGCTACCAATATATGATTGTATAGTGATTGTCAAACTTTAAAAAAAGTATTTTTCCCTCTTTTTCGTCTGAAAAAGAGCAAGATTGTAGTTGATTTAAACATTCGTACATGCCAGTAGCGTTTCGTCCATATTGTTCGTCCGAAGTATCTTCTATTCGCTTGTGCTGTGTGTTCAAGTCTCAAACATTCACTATTGTAATCGCGTACAAGAATAAGCAAATCCGACTAATTAATTACCGGTTTTAACTTTTGGCTGATTTGGTTATTTATTTGTAACTTAATAGAAGGCTTGAGAGAATGTCAGAATTTTAATGTAGGCACAAATTGTTCAGCTACAACATTAACGCAAAACAACCCTACTGACTTTTATTGGATTATCTCGATGTAGTGGCTGGTGATGTAAAACATTTATTATACACACAAAATATATATTAGGTTGTACCTTAAGTAATTAGCTTTCTTATTTTTTAAGTCAGTTGAGATTGCTAAGTGATGTCAGTTCTTCAATATGGCAGTGAATGTTGGACAATATCATCAAACATAAAAGGAAAACCTGAAGCAGCAGAAATGTGTTTCTATAAAAGGATGCTGCGGATATCATGAACCGAGCATGTGAGCAATGATGAGGGGTTGGTAATTAATACTGAACATCAAGAAGAGAAAGCTAAAGTTCCTGGGACATGCAATGAGGAAGGAGGGTTTGAAGAACCTGATACTAACAAGCCAGATAGAGGGAAAAAGAGACAGGGGAAAGCAGCGGATAATATATTTGAAGGGCCTGAGCAGGTGGATGACAGGACGGGGATTTGCGAATGTTACAAAACAATGCGTTCTAAGAGCAACCAGGGATAGGGAGACGTAAAAAGCCATGGTCGCCTACGTCCTGAAAGGAAAAGTCACATAGAAGAAGTGGGGTTGCCTTTTTGTAATTTGCGTCAATCGGCTCGTTTATCATCGGGAAAATGTCAATCTATTTTTCATTTTATTACTTTTTGCGAAGAGGATAATAATCTACGTGTGCTTTAGCTTGAGACAATGAATGTCAGTCAGTCAGTTAAGTGCCATACGTGTTAAACGCTTGGGCGATCATGTCTCGAAAGAGACATGACAGACTAGGCAGAAGATTATCTCGCAGTGAGTTGCCATTGCTTTTTGCGGTAGATTGGTTGCCAGCAAAGGCTATAGAACCCAAGCTGTGCTATTATTTAATCCATAACTGGAAGGAAGTGACGGATTAATACCTTTCCCAAGGGTATTTGCGCCTAAGTGAATGCAATGAATTCAACTGGAATTTGAACTCGGCTCCTCGATTTCTTGTTCCGAGCCGATATCCACTGCACCACAAGTAAAAGATTAATTAGAAGAGAGTGAAGAGGAAGACGAACCAGATAGAAAGGAGCAAGAGAAGGATGGTGTAAAAGTCTTATAGAACAACCAGCCAGTAATCAGCCAAGGCAAATTGGTAGGTGGTTTTAATAATAACCTGGGAGATTTCATTCTGTCACAGGCAAGTCTATTCTGTAAGCATAGATTGGCTGATAATTTCAGTGTGTATATTGAGCTCCATAAATATTGAGCACAATATCCACACTCTTGAATGGGCACCTTCCTGTAGGGAGACAAAAGGAGACAGCCATGTTGAAATGTAAGTTATTTGACTTCTACATATAGGAATACAGGTGTGATGACAGTGGCAAAGGTGGAAATAAAAAGGAAAGGGTATACGGGGTGGTGAAAGAACTAGAGTCAAGTGGTTAATAGATGAGTATTGACATTGCATTTAAATTCCTGGAGGTTGTAGCCGTCAGGAAAGCAAGAATATGCAACCGAGTTCCACAGGCGGGAAGTGCGAGAGAAGAAACTGGAAGAGTAGAATTTTCAAGAGTAGAATTGTCGTCTGCATTTGGTTAATCTAACTGAATGGGTGGGACCCAGTTGAACCTAATTTATATTAGGTCCAGGCGATTCTTTTCTTTTTTTATGTTTTTCCGTATGAGCGTTTATGCTTTTTTTGTTTTCTTTAGAAATTTTCCGACCTCATTAAATCCATACCGTTTATTAATTTCACGCGTTTTGTTTGTTATTTATCGATCGTCTCGACTCCTCAGAGTATAATTCTCTTCCCCCCCCCCCCATTATTTGAGAAATTAAAATATATATATATATATATATATCGATAAGTATATGTGAGAGTGATAGCGAAAATATTGTTGGGTGCCTGACAAAAGGCGATAATTAGCATGTTTATCTTAGACTTCTAGCGAATTTGATGCATCATTTTAGGCCTTGTACAAAAGTATTCAAAAGTTATCTTCCAAAATACAGACCTGAACAAACAAAATTTAAAGCATAAAAAAACGAAAGTTCTATTCTGCTTGAAATTCTTTACTACACGCTATTCTAGGTCGAAAATATTGAATTTCGATTCAAATTGGCGGCCATCAAAAATAAAAATCAATTATAAGCAAAGGGTAGAATAATGAAACTTACTTCGTTTGTTTAATATCTTTCTCTTGCAAATGTGTTTATTTTCTTATTTTATTATTGATTTTTCAATTTTCATTATTTTACGCGCAGTAATATTGCTGATTAACGTTTGTGTGACGCTGTCATATATATATATATATATATATACATATATATATATATATATATACATATATATATATATATATATATATATATATGAGAGCCTGAGAGTGAATAGGTGGTAATTAACACAGTTGTCGCATACTATCAAATTTCTTTAGTCGGAATATACCACGGCTTAAATAATAACCAAATAAAATAATGATTAATACTAACTTTGTTTGAAAAACATACTTATCAATTATCGGAGCAATAAGGCTATAGAAATAGATATTTTACCCAGTGTAATGACGGAAAATTGAACCAACCCATAGACGCAATGAAAAAGCAAAAGATGCCTTCCAAAAATTAAACAACGTCTTAAGAGAATGAAAGTTTCCTTGAGGATAATGAATGCTGAATAATATCGTTTTAGATGAAAAGTAGACAACTGATACGGTTCTACATCAGGATGCCGAGAACCACAGAGGGTAAATGAAAGCAACTAATAGATTTTTAAATTCTGGAACAATGTAAAAAGAGGGGAGTCTTCTGAAGGTAGGAGAAAAACAGTGAACAACCTACCCAGCGACTTTGCCTGAACAAAGAGAAGAACTAAGACAAAACGAAAACGTCAAACTTTGCTGAGAGCTAAAAGTGACAGGAAATTGTAGAGATCCATGATCGCCCACCTATTGAGAGAGACGTTACGTAAAAACTGACAAACATAATTAAGGATTTAGGAACTTAGATGCAGTGCAATGGTTACCAAGTTTGTCTTGATAGATCACTTACGACTCAATATAGAGTTTGATCCTCACTAGGTGCCCCATACCATTGTGCTACATCTAATCAATGTTTAGGTATCTCTAAGTGTTTGGTATATATTAATTCCACATCCATATTTTTCATGATGAATTCAGAGTATGAGTCTTTGATGCTTTCATTCCTATTCCAGGACATGGTTTTTGTTTTGGAAGGTTTACCGCGAGTCAAAAATCAGTTCTGAATTTATTTTTTTTAATAATAAACACGCCCTTCCACTTTGTAATTTAATGAAATCCCAAATAGCTTTCAGATCTCTGTGTGTTCATTTCCCCGGAGAAACTAATTTGAAATTTTATTTTAAACTTCAACCGATGTAGAAAATATGCCCTTCGTTTGAAAATAAATTTTCACATGTAGTTATTATAGTTGTTCTTACACATTATTTCTGTTATTAGGCCGTCACTACTGCTGTTGGGAGTCGTGTTGTTACTATTGCTCTTACGGTTGGTATCAGTCGATGTTGTATGTAATAAGAATAATAGTAAATAAAGTTATGATACAGAAATCTAAAATTAAACAACACATAATTAATCGTGTAATTTTTCAGGTAATTATTTTTGTCCTTAAGCCCACGAACTACATTAAATACATAAAGATTTGTGATGGAAATAATTGTTTACCTATTGACTAGCCTTGTTAATTTTTTGCATATAACTTCTTCGCGCGTCTCCGAAATCAGTTTCTGACATGCTAATTTTTAAAAATCATCACTTCCACATAACGATCAATTTTATAGGACTTCCATGAAATAGTGTAATTCAAACAATTTCTAGTAACGTGACACCATCTCCTCGTAAAAGTCAAATAACTTACCTTTCAACATGGCTGTCTCCTTTTGTCTCCCTGCAGGAAGGTGCCCATTCAAGAGTGTGGATATTGTGCTCATTATGGAGCTCAATATACACACTGAAATTATCAGCTTATCAATGCTTACAGAATAGACTTGCCTGCAACTGAATGGAATCTCCCAGGTTATTATCTAAAACAGCTACCAATTTGCCCTGGTATTTTTTTTTTTTTTTTTTTGGTGTCAGTTAGATTCAACTTCTATTCTAGTTGATTACTGGCTGGTTGTTCTAGACTTTACACTTCTGTCAAGCAATTTAAACACATGAGAAAGGTTTTTTTTTTAATGATTACCTTTGAACGATTTTGTCATTAAAATTGATTCTAACTCAAATGTCTTCGTAATGTTTATATGCTGCAATACGTTTTAATAGTTTTATATAGGATTTATCAAATCAGATTTACCATAGTCTATTGACAATCTGGACAAAATTATAGATTTCTCTGCATACGATATATATCGTTTTAGTATTTGTCTATATTTCTGACATGAGGTATGTCGGAGACTTACCTCGTTGAAGCAAGAGAAGACATGTTGTCTGCACATGCGTTTGTAGATGTCATGGAAGCTCGAGGCGAGCTTAGACTAGGCAGTTTTGATATGACATGGTGAATGAGTCATCGCGAGAAATTTCGGTCTCTTGCCATAGACCGAATACGCATAAAAAGAGCTAACTTCTGGTTTCACGGCAGTTTGGTGTTTGGCGATTCGTGAAGCTTACACCGTTGTTCAAGAGAAAGTGCTATTGTTTACGGTGCGCAAGGAACGGAGTCCCGAGTGAAGCAGTATTCCGGTTTCCGCGTAGGGCAGTCGGCGAGAACAGATCCAAGGGGTCATTCATTCTTCTATCAACCACACTTCGTCAAACAATACAACATGAGGTATTTACACTATTCGTACTACTGTTTTCATCTATGCCTTTTTTCCTTCCACCCATCTTGCCTACCAACAAAGATGGGGACAATAGTCCGAATAATGTAAATACTGTATATATCGTTTTTAGTAACCATTACAATATATATATATATATATATATATATATGTATATATATGCGTGTGTGTGTATGAAAGTATACTCAGTTATCGAAAGATATGCAAATATATTACACAATAAAATTATTCGCATATCTTCTCATAGCCGAGTATACTTTTGAAAATTGACATGGTAAACAGAAACACAAACATACACTACATTAAGGAATAACGTTTCTACGTGTTCGTTCATGCAGCTGCACGCTAGCAGGTGTTGTGATGATTCGAGGTTAGGAATGAGAACATAGAGGAAAGGTCGAATTTCAGTCGAGTCTCCAACGTTCTCTTTCGGAAATGTATCGATCTATATTTTAGTCTATCTCTAGTTATGGGTAAAGTAACATGTCAGAATGAGTATATGGATGACTGTACCTACAAAAATTAGTATGTTTATACACATAAAAACATTCCAAAATTCTGATTATATGCATTGTGGTGGAGTTGATATCGGCTTGGAACGACAAATCTGGGAGCCGAGTTCGAATTTCAGTTGAATTCCTTGCATTCACTTACACACAAATACCCTTGTATTAATCCGTCTTTCTTCCAGTTATGGGTTATATAATAGAACAAACTGGGTACTATAGCCTTGGCTGGCAACCAGTCTACCGCAGGAAGCAATGGCAAACTACTGCGGGATAATCCTCTGTCCAGTCAGTTATGTGTCTTGACTAACTGAATGTCAGATGAGGCTCTTTAGAAATTTGTGGTTGGTTTGAGAGAACCTTTAACCCTATGAAGAAATTCATATATATGGGCAGTTAGGCGGTTTGTCTGATGATTCAGGAAATAGCTGATTTCCTGAATCATCAGACACCAAACACGAGAGATTCCTCTCACTCCCTTGCGCTCGGCTAGAATGTTCGATTTCCGACAATGAGATCTGGTTTTGATTCGAAACAACTATATTGTCTGGAAGGCTACATTTATAACATGATCCGCAGGCTTACCAGAGTCAACCTTTCCTGAACTTCAACCAATCCGCACATGCTGTAACTGTTTGATCCAGAGTCGGCCAAAATAGGTTTTCTTGTTATCACCTGGCTAGGTTAGTCCAGTCACGCGAGAGGTCGGTTTATAATTTAGACCAGATTTAACGGGATCATTGGTAGCTGATCAATATAACAGTAATAATATAACAGTAGCACACCATGGGTGTAGTTATATATATATATCGATTATATATTCAATAATAATCAAGTCAAAGCTAGATGATGCGAAATCAGTTGTCTGGTAGTTCAATAGTACATTACAATAACAATGTTCTCAGAGACGGTGCTTTGCTTAGTCGGCTTTAGCAGCACGCTGATTTCAGATTTACCGTCTTCAAATCACAGGCCCGATTCTGTTAATTTCGTTTTCCACAATTTTATTGAAAAGGCACGAAATTGGGGTGGCAGAGGTAGCTAGGGAGTTATATTTTTCCCCTCACTGTATAATTCTTACCTACTCGAAATGAAAATATTATTTATCCATTTCGACTGAGTTTCCGCCCTTTACTGCTTGCCTGTCTGTATCCAAAGCTCAGGTAACCGAAGACGGGAAATCTCAGAGTCCAATTTGACCTAGGGCCAAACAATTTGTCAAAACAAGACAACAATATTATGTTTATGATTCTTTTACACAGATTCAATCAATTCGGTTATTTTCCAGATAAAATAATTGTATTTTCCAACTTTAGAGAAATCTTATCTTTAAAATTAAAAAATACCAGTCATCTGGAAATAGTTTTACACATTTTGGTGTTATTAGCTTGGGGAGGCTATCCGCTATGACAGATATTATATAGATAAGATATACATATAAAAAACGTATCATTGTAATAGGTTTCACTTTTATTAAAGGTTTGTCAAAGAGGTTTGAAACATGTTAGATTGACATAAATTTTCTATTTGTTCTTTGTCATTCTGTCGGGCTCCGATCCATATTTGATCTATATTTTAACTCGTGTATGTGAGTAAAGACCTACATTGGAATGGTTAAATTGCTTGTATACTTGTGGAATTATCTTAACTAAAAGTTTTGTACATCTCCTCACCTAAATTCAATGTCAGACTTATTTACCGCCGGCTTTTTATCATTACTTTTGTTCTCGCCACCTCCCTTAAAAATATGTTATATATATGATAGTACTTAAACCTTGCTCTATGTAAAATCAAGCATTAAATTAATACATTTTTTGCAGAGTTATTTTCCAAATAAAATACTAAATGGTGAAATTTCAAATTGGGAGCTGTGAAAATGGCAATACAATGGAATCCATTTTATTATTTGCTTGTATATCTCAGCTATGATTTAAGCATTTGTCTACATTTTGTTTTGTGAGGAACTTTATCAAGGCAAACAAAACGTCGGATATTTGTATCCATCTATAACGTGGCATGCGATTTAAAAACATGATTGCATTGTAACGAGTTGTTAGGTAGAGTGTTTGCAACCTTTTCAACAAGATATCACTAAATTCAGTGATTTCTAATTGGTAATTCAACACGGGCTTTGATAGCGAGTACTTTATCCTGAATTTAAATATCTCGTCGATGTTAGAAATATCTTACCACTACTGACATTTTTCTGTTTGTCTATTTTCGAAATTCCTAGCACCTTAAGGAAGGCCGGGGCGTACAACGGCCGAAACATCGTAATAATGGGAATAAAGATGAAGACAATAATCCGAACAATGTAAATAGAGATATATTTTTTATTTATTTTCAACGACTTTCAAATCGCCATCCCACGAACACTTGTCTCATTTGTATCCATAATTTAGGCGAAGACTGATTAGACGTTTTCTTTATATTATGTTCAATGCATGTAATTAATATCCATCATGGAATTACGAGCCAAGTCTATTCTGTAATCTATAGATAAAAATGGAAAATATTAATTCACTCTTTCCCCTGTATTGCAATATGGACACAATCTTGACCGGACCCTGGATACTCCACGCCAATTCCGTATCAACAATCGTTACTTTACCGTTATATCCTCTTGTTACCCGCATAATGTAAGTGAAAGAGAAACTGTACCGGAAATAAAAACGAAACAGTGGAGAATGAGGAATCAGTCAGTTAAGTGCCATACGTGATGCACGCTTTAGGCGATCATGTTTTGAAAGAGACGTGCCTTACTGGGCAGAAGATTATCCCGCAGAAGGTTGCCATTGCTTTCTGCGGTGGACTGGTTGCCAGCCAAAGCTGTAGAATCCAATCTGTCCTATTATTTAACACATAACTAGAAGGAAGAGACGGCTTAATACCTTGCCTAAAGTTATTTGTGCGTAATTGAATGCAAAGAATTCAACTGGAATTCGAACTCGGCTGTCCGATTTGTCGTTCCGAGTCGATATCCACTGCACCACAATGCACATCCTACCTGAATGAGAAATAGTAATTTTAAAAAACATGATATAATGGCGACTCTATATTACAAGTGATACTGAATTTCCATGACCAAAAGCAATAATCTAGACATGGACAGCAATACCGGAGGTGTTTCTAACCTAGTTTCTGGGATCAGGAATTTGTATTACTTATATTATTCGTATGTTGTTATGCCATGAATATCGGTTCGAAACGAGAAATCGGAGAGCCGAATTTCAGTTGAATTCATTGCATTCAATTACGGGCGAATACTCTTGGGGGAAGGTATTAAACCGGTTTTTGTTTCAGCTACAGGTTAAATAAAAATGTGTTGAAATGTGTCGCCCCAAAATTTAATTCCTGCTATCTCTACTGCCGTAGCGACGCGCACAGTCTACGTCTCCCAAGACCACTGACTACCCTCACATTCCAGCTGTTTATATACAACTTGGTACCTCGCCTATGCAAAACACCACGCATTGCATAGACAAGCCAGCCACCAATCACAGTTTCCGCGCCTGCCCACCCGTACTCGCTTTGTGGGTGTCTAGTTAACCGACCGACTCATTACACAGAAAAGATTGGCTATTATAGCCTTGGCTGTCAACTAGTCTACCGCTGAAAGTAATAGCAACCTACTGCGGGAAAATCATCTGCCCAGTCAATCCTTTTTTGAGAGACAATCGTCCAAGCGTGTTTCAGGTATGGCACTTAGCTGATACTTCTATTTAGACAGGTCATCATTTTTTATTATCACAAAGTTTTGCACATCCAAAGGCCGTAGAATACAACGGTTGAAATATAAATTAATAATAAAAATATATAAATGAGAACATTAGTCTTTCTAGTTGTCAGATAACCTAAATCTTATGTTGTGTAAGTGTTACTACATATAGATATGCAGTCCTCTTTCTCACACATTATCTTCAAGCACAATTACAGCTTTCAATTGATTCGTCGTAGGCTGCAGTAAATAACTACACATTTCATGTCTACCTTATCAATCTGTACTATTCACAAAGAATAAAAATGTATCTTGCAACTTAATTGGATTAAGTGCCCATTAAGTGGAACTTAATATCGGCGAGAGTTTAAAAAAAATCGCAATGTGCTAATAAAGTTATTGATGATTATTCAGCAAGGTTGTAAAACTATGCAATGTTACTTTTCATTCTGTTTCTTTTTTTATTTTATTATTTTCATGACTGAGTGGGTTGATGGTAATTTCTGTCTCCATGCTGTCATTCTGTGTCTAACAATGCAGAAGGCTTGAATTGAATATATAGAATCTGATTATTGCTCGGTGCTTAAACTGGGTCCTTGTTCAAGAAGTGCTGATTGCACACGCTATTCATTTCGTCGCCACCTTGGCATCTCTTTTCCCAGTCTTGCTTGAACCTTATCGTCAGCAATGACCTTCCCCTCGCTTTATCATCCTCCCACTCCAATTCTTTTGATAGTTCTGTGCCTATACCCCTAACCACCACCTTTTTTCGTCCGAAACTCGTCTTCGCGCAGCGTTGGTGCTTCCTTTACCTCTGATGACAATGACCTTCCTGTCAAATGAGATCCTTATCTGCCTGTTTCCTCATTTTATACTTCAGCTTCGTTAAACTTCCTCCTAATATTCTTCCTCCTTCCTGCCTAGACACAACACAGCCTACTCTTTGCCTTTTTCTGTTTTCACCTGGTTCGAGGTATCGAACTAACCACTGGTTTCTTGTCAATTTTCGCAGTTTAGTGCTATACGGTCAGTCATGTCTCGAAAGACAAGACTGACCGAGCAGCAAACTTTTCCGCTGTAGGTTGCTATTACTTTTTTGGTAGACTGATTACTAACCAAGGCTATAGGACCCAATCTGTCCTGTTATTTACCCGATAGTTGGAACAAGAGACGGAATAATACATTTCCGAAATATATTTGCACATAAATGAATGCAACAAATTCAACTGGAATTCGAACTCTGTTCTCCGACTTTTGCAGTTAGCGTATCTTTTGTGTTTTTTCTTCGTCCAAAATACAGAAAATCAGAAATGACAGATTTTATGTAACTACAAATTAAGTAATCGGAATGGTGACCATGAGACTCATTACTTAATTTTTATACTTATGATATAATTACTATTTTAACTGAACTAGTAACTGTTGCGCGTTGTGGTGCAGTGGATATCGGCTCAGAACGAGAAATCGAAGAGCTGAGTTCGATTTCCAGTTGAATTCGTTGCATTCATTTACGCGAAAATACCCCTGAGAAATGTATTTTTTTATCTATTCCCTTATGCTATGGGTCAAATAGCAGGCCAGATTGAATTTTATAGCTTTGATTAGCAGCCAGTCTACCGTAGAATGTAATGGCAAACTACCGCCGAAAAATCTTTCTGCTCATTCAGTCATGTCTTTTTCGAAACAGGATCACTGGCTGAATGATGTCTACATTTAAGAAATTTTGTAATTGCTTTGGTTACATTTTCGACGTAATAACATGAAAATTAGAATTTTTTTTTTCAAATTTTTCTAGTCAATCTTGTTTAATATAAGTTTTTTTTGGCGGACCTGTACGACCGGCAAACCCTTGTATTTTTACTTTTCATTTTTTTTTTCAGTGCATTCTTATTGATGAGACCCTAAACATTCAGATTAGCAAAAAAATAAATAAATAAATAAAAATTGAAAAAATTCAATATTTAAAGATTTTTATGGGGGTGCTTAGTTTCTCATACAACGTTCTAGTAAATCGATCCCCACAAAGGTCTTTTCATTTATTTCCTACAAGTTTTGAAAAAAAAAAAGGGAGGTGACCAACAACTCGTTGTTATCTTTTACTCGACCCCAAAGCAAATGTTTCCATATGAGGGATCGATTTACTAAAACGTTGTATGAGAAATTGAGTACCCGACAAAAAACTTTAAATATTGAACTTTTTCTAAAGTTTTTGGCTAATCTGAAAGTTTAGGGTCTAATCGATAAGAATAAATTAAAAAAAATTAGAGTTAAAAAATGAGAAGCAAAATAATTACAGGTGGAGGGGTGCCGGTTGTACAGGCCCGACATATTTTTTTACTAATATCATTACAAATAATAAATATATTCAACGAAACTTAATGTGAAAGTTAAGTATTAGATAAAGTGAAAAATTTAGCCGTCACATATGCTGATGGAAATGTACAGTGTTTCTGAAATACAATATATTTGAAGTCAGTTGACGATTGCAGATTTTAAGTCAGAGGTTGGCATTGGCCATAAAATATGTTGAAAATTTGTTCTTGTTTTATTGCTCAGTCTTGGGAAATGTGGTTTAGTTCTCACTTCAGTATTGCTCAGCTATTGCTCTCTTCTGTTTCCGCTGCATTAAGAACTCATTCAGTTCACGAGAAAACGCCTCAGTCCCCTTGGCAATTGACCTGTGATACCCTGATTAACAATATCTGTATTTCTTTTTACATTTCCCGAATATAAATAGAAATTTTAACAATCAAAGATTCTTAAATTTTCTTGTTTTTGAATTTTGGCAATGCGAAACTGTCATTTCTTTTATCTAACATTTGGAAAGTCGATAAATTCTATCTTCATATATGACGGTGTTGGAAACCCCATTTACGGGCTTTAAAGAAACAAGTAATAAAAAGCAGCAAAAGAACTTGTTATTTCATGCGTCTCATTTGGCAGATTTCCAAAACTTTTGGCGTCGCATTTCCACTTATTCTTAACGGATTAGAAAAAGTTAAGTGCTATTTGGGTAAACGGGCACAAATAGCTACTTTTCCTCTGCTACCGTCTGATTCAGTCGCTTACAACGAAAACGAACTGGTGCATCTGAAGTCTTTGAGAAAGGCTGTTAAATCTATTCTTAATTGGAGAAATAGATCTAAATTACAACATTTTATAGGAATTTCTATGCATACTCCAACATGGTAGAAATCCAACCAGGATTTGTTTTATTTGCTAAACAATTTTTACAAAGAAAATGCAGGTGAAACAATCTTGATGGCAGGCACAGGAATCTGCATCAACTCCGAAAGCAGGAGTAAAAGACTAATGGTCAATAGTAAGAAAGAAAGAATGTATGGTTGCAAGTAAGAGCTACAACCCACAAAACTAATGAGAGCATTTAAATATCTGAGAAGTGTTTTAACAATGTACCAAAAATGTGACAACGAAATCAAAGAATGCGTCGGATTAGCGAAAGATGCCTCGCAGAAGTTAAATATAGTGTTAAGAAACAGGAAAGGTTCATTAGAAAAAAAAGTTTAAAAACTTTTTTTTTTTAAATCATCTCACCCCAAGCAAGGCATTCCACTGCCACTATTGCGCATGGGGCTACATAGGGGAAGGTAAAGAGAAGGAGTGGTTAGACATAGGGAATGTCAGGAGGAAGGTGACAGATGAGTAAGAATACCGAGGATGAGGGTTGGGCAGATGGGAAGAGTGTTTGATAGAATGGGAGCAGGTTAGTGTGTTAGGAGGTGTCTATTGACCTTACATTTAAACTCCTGGAGATTGTAGCCGTCGGGGAAGCAATCGTTTGGAAGAGAATTCCACAGTCGAGAAGTGCGAGGAAAGAAACTGTGGAGTAGAAGTTACGGCTGCATTTTATCGGTTTCACTGTAAAAGGGTGGGATCTAGTTGCTAATCTAGTATCTCGTTCAAATACGTATTTAGGGGGCACTAGTGATCTAACTCAATTGCGACGTAATATCGGTCTTCTTATATAAGAGTAAATGCGGGACAATTTCTTTTAAATAAGAATGAGACTTGAAACAACAGATGTAGTTCTACAGAAAGGCATCGAGAATACCTTGAACAGGGTTTGAGTTTTGTAAAACGGCATATCAACTTCTGTGAGTTATTTAATTCCGAAAAGGCGGGGCTGTTAAAACAATGCTCTTTTCTGTCACTGACGTCTGAAGAGCGAACAAATCACCGAGAAATGAACATTTTATTGTTTCTATTTAATTACAAAAGACTAGGTTGTAATTATGTCTATCTAATCCTCATCATAAGAGACGTTTCGACTTGATACCTACAAATCTATATGTTTTCATCTTCAGCATAGATTTTCGTTTCTTACAATACTCAACTTAGAAAAAAATTCTTTTTTTCTTTATTATCAGTCGAACTTATGTACAGTACAATGATGTACCACATCAAGACTACATAATTTTTATCTTTTGTTCTGTATTGTTTATCAATCACGGCTACAGAGTTTAGCCTGCTCTGCTTTTTATCTCGTAACTTAAGCAAGAAGATCTAGATTCGTACTTTTTTTCCAAGAATGTGAATGGAGCGATCCAGTCACAAATTTAAAATCGGCTTGCAAATTTAGAGTTACAAGACTAACCATTACACATCCTAATCTATCATGGAGAATGGAATTTCCCTTTTCTTTCCATATTAGTGTTTCTTATTTACATTTAAACGAATACAATAAAAACGCTACGAATAAAATTAAGAGAGGATGATATTTCCAATCTACCATATTTGTTAAAGTCTTGTAAATAAATGGTATTTACTGTCTGATCCCTCGTGTGTCTGAAACCTCTCTCACCCAGGGCACACTAGGTTACCATAGACATGTACATTTTCGTAGTCAGGATGATCTCGAGATTAAAAATGTCCCTTTCATCTAGTGCTTGAACGTCCTGCATTACAAATTTGAAAGAACTAAAGTTTATTGCAACAGTAAACAATATAAATTTTATGGTAAACTCAATTCAAATTATCTTCAAATATTTGTTAATTGAGGAAATCAGTTTTATTATTCTTTAAATGCCAAGGACCCATAGTTGGAGCTAGAGTCGGAGGTCTCCTTTGGTGGAGCGACGGTCGGGGGTCCATTTTCGGCCTGAACTGAAAATCCATCTTTATTTTTTCAAAATTTTATCTGCTGTTTTAAACTGGTCTGAAAATCATTTCTTTCTCTGCAGAAGCTATCTTTAATATCCACACAGATTGTGACTTTCAATATAGGTTAAAATTAAAGAATTCCGTGAAGATCCTATGTGACTGCCCATATTACATGGGTTATAAGTTAAATCTATGAATATCCCACTAGTTCAGAACTTCACAGCTAAGACCCAACATGATACACACGCGGGCTTGACTCATCTTCATTACCTTCGTATTCCACTGAGATGGGTGAATTTCCATTCACCTTCACCAAAACTGCGAAGCGAGCTCTCGAAGATTTCTTCATATAAAAGGTGACCCTTATTTATCCAATATATTCCTATTACATGCACTTCCTCCCTCCCTTTAAGCCCTTACAACAATGCCATTCAGCTACCATAACTCTGGGATTTGGTGAACGATAGTTTAAAGCAAATTATAAAGTTTCTGTAGTTCTTTCATAACATGTATAGAAAGAATCTCGAAGAGAAAATAAATGTTGAAAATTGGCTTCAGCAGCTAATAAAATAAATGGAGTTTATTTTAAGAAGCACTCTGAGGCTGTGTCTCCAAATAATATTCACTTTCAGAAAGAAGCAGAAATATGATCACACAAATGCAGACACAAAGTCAAGATAGATTATCCAATGCTTTAACGACAATATGTACTAAAATGAACAACGAGGAATGGCTTTAGGAAACAAAACAGCAGAATTATTTGTAAATGAACTTAGAGGATGCTCCTAACTGCTCACATAAAAGAATTACTCTTGTAAAACAAAATTCCTAGAAAAAAAAAAATATATATATATATAATAGGGTACGTATGGATGGAATAATATTCTGTATTTAAAGAAACACTATTCTTAATAACGTGCTCAGTACAAAGTAGAGGTAATAATATTTAGTTAGAAATTATAAGATAAATGTTATAACAACACTACAAAAGTAGTGTATTTTGTTTCGCAGCTTCCTCTCTCGCACTTCCCGCCTGTGGAACTCACTCCCGTATTCTTGCTTTCCTGACGGCTACGACCTCCAGAAATTTAAAAGCAAAGTTAATACTCACCTACTAACCACTGGACTCTAGCTCTCTCCCCTCCCCTGTATAACCTTCCCTTTCTCTCCGCCCATGTACCTGTCATTGCACCTGCTTTCTCAGCTTTCTATTGTTCCTTTCTAACTAGCTTGTACTCCTCACTCTTTTGTAATTAATCTCTTTACATTTATGTAACCCCCTGCACATCAGTGGCGTTTCTGCCTTGCTCGGGGTGAAATGATTAAAAAAAAAAAAAAGTACTTGTGTCTTATCAAGTGATGAGGTTTATATATATATATATGCGCACACACAGAGAAGCGGCACGCACGCCAGACAGAGAAGCGGCACGCACGCACGCACGCACGCCAGAGAGAGAAGCGGCACGCACGCACGCACGCACGCCAGAGAGAGAAGCGGCACGCACGCACGCACGCACGCCAGAGAGAGAAGCGGCACGCACGCACGCACGCACGCCAGAGAGAGAAGCGGCACGCACGCACGCACGCACGCCAGAGAGAGAAGCGGCACGCACGCACGCACGCACGCCAGAGAGAGAAGCGGCACGCACGCACGCACGCACGCCAGAGAGAGAAGCGGCACGCACGCACGCACGCACGCCAGAGAGAGAGAAGCGGCACGCACGCACGCACGCACGCCAGAGAGAGAAGCGGCACGCACGCACGCACGCACGCCAGAGAGAGAAGCGGCACGCACGCACGCACGCACGCCAGAGAAGCGGCACGCACGCACGCACGCACGCCAGAGAGAGAAGCGGCACGCACGCACGCACGCACGCCAGAGAGAAGCGGCACGCACGCACGCACGCACGCCAGAGAGAGAAGCGCACGCACGCACGCACGCACGCCAGAGAGAGAAGCGGCACGCACGCACGCACGCACGCCAGAGAGAGCGGCACGCACGCACGCACGCACGCCAGAGAGAGAGAAGCGGCACGCACGCACGCACGCGCACGCCAGACAGAGAAGCGGCACGCACGCACGCACGCCAGACAGAGAAGCGGCACGCACGCACGCACGCCAGACAGAGAAGCGGCACGCACGCACGCCAGACAGAGAAGCGGCACGCACGCACGCCAGACAGAGAAGCGGCACGCACGCACGCCAGACAGAGAAGCGGCACGCACGCACGCCAGACAGAGAAGCGGCACGCACGCACGCCAGACAGAGAAGCGGCACGCACGCACGCCAGACAGAGAAGCGGCACGCACGCACGCCAGACAGAGAAGCGGCACGCACGCACGCCAGACAGAGAAGCGGCACGCACGCACGCCAGACAGAGAAGCGGCACGCACGCACGCCAGACAGAGAAGCGGCACGCACGCACGCCAGACAGAGAAGCGGCACGCACGCCAGACAGAGAAGCGGCACGCACGCCAGACAGAGAAGCGGCACGCACGCACGCACGCAGCCAGACAGACACACATGCCAGACACACGGAGAGAAGCGACACGCACGCACGCCACAGACACACGCAGAGAAACGACACGCACGCACGCCAGACACACGCAGAGAAGCGACACGCACGCACGCCACAGACACACAAAGTGAGCGTTACAAACATACAAAGAGTGGCTGGGAATAATAGCCTATTCAAATAAATATGCTAATAACTGTATACTATTTCGATATTCTTTCCTATAATAACACTAATTTGTATAAGTTTCCTTTTCCGTTCTCACAAAGGACGCAAATAATTTATGCGGGTATTTTTCTGTCATGCGCAGAAGTTGTGCACAGGGTTTTACGACTACTAAAACAATCATCATACACTAAGACAGATATACTAGTAATGGAAGATTGTGTCCGATTATGAATAGAATCTATTCTTACCTCGGGGAATTACAGAATGATGTACGGTTATGAGAAATAGGATTCACCGTGATTCATATTCCTATCAGGTAGTACCCTTCCTTCGGCTGGATTTATTACCCTGGGGCAGACGTGTCCCTAAAAGGAGAAGTGTCGAGTGGGCTTGGAGCAATTTTTCTACGGTATTTTCGTTAAAACTACTTTAACGTTCGACCTTGTGTTCCATTCGGTATCGACATGGGCGCATTGAAAAATAAACAATCCTCGGGAATTTTGGTTAAGATCAAAGTGTAGTGCCTGTTCTTGTCGGCTTAATCTAATGTTATCGTCCCACTTTATCTTCCTTTCTTTTCTCACTTTTTTTCAAAGACATATCCCCCTTCCCACTTTTTTTCACGCGATCAAAATGCGGGATAGTCCGTTAGTTATGAGGTACTGGTAGGAAGTAATGGTCGTGCTAACTAACCAAGGGAGAGACAAGCCCAGTTTTAATACATCTTTTTGAAAGCGAAGACCATTAGTTGTCTGTGTCAGATTATGTTAATGTCTTATATGAGCAAATTTCTAAATTCAATTTAATAAATTATAAAATAATTGAGCACTTTTTTTATATAAGTACACTTTTTTTATTTTAAGATTTTTGCTCGTCTGTTCCCCACTCCTGATTTAATTGTAATAATATCAACAACAAGCGATGAAAACATGTTTATCCAATAAACATGAGTGGAGGAAAAGCAACCAAAAAATCCAATAATTGGTCGGAATATTTGTTTAAGTCTCTGACAGTTGTTAAGTTATTCTACTTTTGCTTTAACCTGTCACGTCTTCAGAGTTTTTTTTTTTTAAAGGCGAAAGAATTAAAACTGTCAACGCTTAGCAATAATGAATTATAAGTTTCCAGAGAAATACACAAGAACAATGTTCTTATTTCCGACAAAGAAAAAAGAAATAAAATAAAATAATAAAAGAATCGCAAGTAGACTTGTCTTTTCAGTCTAAAATTGTTATTGACATTTTGCCTAATCAAAATAAAAGTCTCTTGTACTAAACCTTAAGGCGACTCGATGTTAGACAATGATTCGATGAAGCCACAAAGACATGACAGCTTTGCGCATGAGCGAGCAATTCATTCAAATCAATACCGACGTTTGGAAAATATTAAATTCATGGCATTGTGAAAATGTGAGTTTTAAAGTTGCTCAACTGGAATTATATTAGAAGAATCTCTCCTCAGCAATAATGGCTAATCAAATAAAATTAACGTCAGATGTCAGTTACAGAACCCTACGTTATACTCTTTCATTTTATAAATACTCTACACCCACTTTTTTTTTTTTTTTTTTTAAAATACAATGTGTTAAAAACAAAACACTGGGATCAAAGAAGTGCTTTTCTTTGTATTAATTCCTCTTAATTACTACCCATAATTTTATACTCTTCCTCTTTTCATATCTGATAAGACGGGAGAGGATTTGTCCATTTTATATCAAAATATATTTTTGACAATAAATTTATCAGGATTTATATGTCTAAGAATAAACTTATTTGTTTATATCAGATTTTATTCAAACTAACGCTATCTTTTTAAGTTGAGAAAATTGAGCTTATTTCAAATCTTATAACCATATTTCCCGTGTTCCTAATATTTTGGGTAAAATTTTTGGATAGAGCAGATCACAGCAACAGGAAACATTTTTTTCAACTCGGTTGTAATTGCCAAATTATTTGTAGTATATGGCTCTGTTTTAAATTTTGTTATTACTGCTTCAGTTTGGAAAAACAATGTTCCTGCCACTCAGTTATTTCGTACGTATAATTTACAATTATAATAAAAAATAAATGATTACAGTTTGATCGACTGCAAAAACTAATTTCAAGGGGTTCAAATTATATAAAAAATATTTATTTTATATCAACTCAAGATCGAGGTTTTCGTACTGTGACGCGGACTCATTTACTGGATTACATCAATTACAAGAAAATTGGTGTTAACATCGGATAAGTGTTAGAGCAAAATAAGAAGCGACAGACAGACATCAGAGGCAAGTTCGTAGACGGGAGCCATTGAAGAACGCCAGATATGCACACTAAAGGGAAGTTTCGTATGAGAGAAGCGATTAAAAAACAGTCCCACATCCACATACTGGAATTTAAATTTAAGTTTCGTTTTACGGCATATCAAACTGTGGGTTATTTAATGCCCAAAAATTAGGGTTTTAAAGTCTTTTTTAATGTTTGGTTAAAATGAGAAGGTTGATTTAGTCAGATTTTGATTAAATTTTTTTTTCTATTTCAGAAAACTGAAAATGTCTTCTAGGTTTTTTTTTCAAAATATATTGCTGGTAATAATTTTTTCCCCTCAAAAAGTTCGTGAGAGGAACGACTGAAGAGCAGCGACAGATAGGGAATTACAATTGGAGAGCGATTGAAAAAAAAAATGGAGAGCGATTGAAAAAAAAAATTAAAAAAAAAACAAACATCAAACACAACGTGGCAAAAAAAAAAGGAGTTGGACGGTGAATGAAGATACAATATTTACTCTCTCTCTCTCACACACACACACACACACACACACACAAAAAGGATTATTTTTACAATTATTCCACCTTGGCCCCACTCTCTCAAATGACCTCAAATAAAATGACTAGCTGTATCTAATGCTAGAAAGGTTGATTCATTGTGTCGTGCCAGGAAGATTTTCTAGCCAGAATCCATTTTGCGAATTTATCAATTTGCCATTCGTTTGTGCATTGAATACACTTTCTTTATCTGGTCGGGTGCTACTGCTATTCATTTTGAAATTCTACACAAAATCCAAACGACGATCTGCAATATAATCGATCCTGACTTAGCAGCCCGCCTTTAGACTTTCTTACCAACATGATGTGGTTTCCTTGTCTTTTCTGCGTATATTTTCATGATAACTGCTCTGGTGTGCTTTTTTTCCCCTGGTTTCCCGACCACATATTTACTCGTGCTACTGGATTGGCATCAAGGTTCCACCCAGTTACCGTCAAAATAGTTAAATGTGAAAAACCCTCTTCTACTCTAATAGCTTCTGTTCTCGCACTTCCCGTTTTTGGAACTCCCTTTTATTTGCTTGCTTCCCTGATAGCTACAATCTCTAAAAGGTTAAAATGCAACATCAATTGATAACTTATGTACTTGATTCCCATCTCTCTTATCTTCAACATCCCCTATACGTTTATTTTCTCACGGTAACCGCCTGCGCACCAGTGGCATTTCTGCCTTGCTTGGGGTGAAATGGATATTAAAAAGAAACACTGCAGAGAAAAGAGCCACGCATACGCATTAAGACCCAAAAGAAATGTGAGAACAAAAATGCACCAAAAGCTAAACGAGAAACAGCACAACAGACAAAAGATTAGATGCGTATGAGGGGGAAGGGAAATCGGCTACATATAATCGGAGATATTTTTAAGATTATTTCGTGCAGAATTTATCTTTAGATATTTGCTAAATTTTCATTGCTTGCCGAAAGCGAAAATTTATTTCCAAATCGATTTAATCATCCCTAGGGAATATCAGATGCACTTTGATTTCGATCAAATTTTCCCACTGAATAACTCCAATCATACTGAAGTGAATTTTATTGAAAAGATGATTCCAAAGCATCTCTTAAAATAGGGGGTGGGGGAGAAAAACAATGAACGATGATTTATTCTTTTGACGCCTAATTTTAGAATTTAAAAACCTATTATTGTCCTTGTTTTAGCGCTACGTATCTACGCTTGGTTAATATTTTATTTAGTAATCCAAATACGAAAATATTGTTTCGCTGGAATTAGAGGAAAAAAAAAAACAGGAAAAAAAAAAAACGAAAAAAAAACAGAAAAAAACAAAAACCAGAAAAAACAGAAAAGAGAGAGGAAAGCAAGAGAGAGAGAGAGAGAGGAAAGCAAGAGAGAGAGAGAGAGAGGAAAGCAAGAGAGAGAGAGAGAGAGGAAAGCAAGAGAGAGAGAGAGAGAGGAAAGCAAGAGAGAGAGAGAGAGGAAAGCAAGAGAGAGAGAGGAAAGCAAGAGAGAGAGAGAGAGAAAGAAGAGAGAGAGAGAGAGGAAAGCAGAAGAGAGAGAGAGAGAGGAAAGCAAGAGAGAGAGAGAGAGGAAAGCAAGAGAGAGAGAGAGAGGAAAGCAAGAGAGAGAGAGAGAGGAAAGCAAGAGAGAGAGAGAGAGGAAAGCAAGAGAGAGAGAGAGAGGAAAGCAAGAGAGAGAGAGAGAGAGAGAAAGAGAGAGAGAGAGAGAGAGAGGAAAGCAAGAGAGAGAGAGAGAGAGGAAAGCAAGAGAGAGAGAGAGAGAGGAAAGCAAGAGAGAGAGAGAGGAAAGCAAGAGAGAGAGAGAGGAAAGCAAGAGAGAGAGAGAGAGGAAAGCAAGAGAGAGAGAGAGAGGAAAGCAAGAGAGAGAGAGAGGAAAGCAAGAGAGAGAGAGAGGAAAGCAAGAGAGAGAGAGAGGAAAGCAAGAGAGAGAGAGAGGAAAGCAAGAGAGAGAGAGAGAGAGAAAGAGAGAGAGAGAGAGAGAGAGAGAGAGAGAGAGAGAAAAGAGAGAAAGAAAAGAAAAGAGAGAAAAGAAAAGAGAGAGAAAGAAAAGAGAGAGAGAGAGAGAAAAGAAAAAATAAAACTTCTGTTGTTTTGATAACATATCGGAAACATATGGCATTCGTTAATCGAACAATAAGAATTTCAGTCGGGTGAAATATAGGAATCTCTTATATTATGAACTTAGACTTCTCAATCCACTGTAATTACTCCTAGATATGACGGGAGTTTATAATAGTGTAGAAAGATAATCTTCATTATTGAATGATTTTTGTTATATGCAATTAGCCATTTTCATTGTTTTCAATGTTACAAGTCTTTCAGGGACGCGAATTATGTTATTGGCGAACGATTTTCGTGAATTCGTCATGTCAATGAATATTAATGCATATTCGAAGATTTTTCACTTTCCTACCCGCCCAAATGTTGGTGTTAATCGATTCCCATAAAGATGGGCACAACTTTCAAGCGTACCAAAAAAAAAGAAAAAAAATTTTTTGAAATTTATAAACCTTATTCAAATTTAATTTTTTTTTAATTAAAAATTTAAAAATAAAACCCTTAGCACATGGTCATGAAATTGATTAAGGGAGACTAAAACCGGGCAAACAGGCGTTTTAATACCAGTAAAACGGGTGAAGATGCTGATGATACCATGGACTGAGCACGTGAGCAACGATGAGGTGTTGGAGAGGATGCAAATCAGAAGAAAATATATTTAACGTCAGAAAGAGACAGCTCATGTTCCTGGAACACATGAGAAAAAGAGGCCTGGAGAATTTAATACAAACAGGAAGGATAAAAGAAAAGATAGACGAGGGAAAGCAGCGCGAGTCATACTTCATAGGTCCGAGCAGATCGATGCCGGAGCGGGGTTTTGGGAGAGAAAACCAGAGAAAAAATACTGAGAGCGACAAGTTATCACCTACGTCCTGAAGTGGCACGGCACTTCAAGAAAATGGCTATCAGGTTTTACCTACCAACTAAAAGTTCATAGGCACCTCCTCACAAAAAACAAATAAAAAATAAACGAAATGGAAACATTTATTACAATCAATTACTCACATTTTTAATCTAACAACTTCTTGGCACATAATTCAATGCTGAATTGCAATTGTTTAGATCGAGCATCATAAAATAAATCTTAGCCAGTTCAAATCTAAGATCAAATCCAAGATTAACTGATAGCTTCCCCTCTTATCCGCAAAAAATGTCTTAACATAACCTACCTCAAGTGGCCTCGAGCCTTGCACAAGGTAAACCTAAAAAGAAATTTTTAACCTCGCACTCTTCATACTGTTCTCTTGTCTTCTGAAGGCAAATTATTACATTTCGTGCTGAAAACCCTTTTAATTTTATCTGATATTCAAACGTCACAAAAAGATGCCATTGTATTTACATCTTAAATGAAGTTAAACAGCGAATGATAAATTCGCAGTCATCACATTGATTATAACGGCACTGAGTCTGCTAACATGCATTTCATTTTGCGATCCACCTCGCTACTTGCTACAACAGCTCGCATCCCAACGTCCTTTTTATAGATGCAATCAACAAAAGACGCCCGGACATCGATACTAGTAAACAGTGGGAACAATAACTTCAAGGGGACGCATTCCTGCTAGTTGATATAGTGATCGCTCTGCGTGCGGTCTTAGCCTGTCTATCGGGCTTAGATGGCGGGAACCAAATCGAGGCTTTAAAATTTCTTTTACTCAGGTGACTTCGCAGTTTTGGTCTGATATCCAATACTTACACAAAAGTGTAATCCATCACTGTCAGAATACCACACCCACGCAATATTCTGACTAATCACCGACAATCCTGACAGCCTTCACCTCCGCAAATAAGGTTTAAAATAGAAGAAATCTGTACTATTAGGGAGGAGCCTGACTTCGACGCCAAGTAGATTATATAATAAATAAAATAGGTCTTTTTTTCTGTAAGCACTCCTACGTTTCTGAAAAAAAAAAAAAAACAGCGGAAGAAAAAACTTAACTAGCGATTGTTGAAAAACTGATCCAGGATATGAAAAGGCCCCATTGCTCGAGAGCGACGAATACGCGGTCATTTAGTTCATCACCGCACTAAAGCGTGGATGCGAAAAAAAAAAAATTTAGGGTGGGGAACCTGGAAGCGTACATACGGGCCAAACTTGCCCCGTCTCTGCATGTTTTGTTTTGTTTTTTTTTTGTTTTTAAGTCATTAGTATTTTGAATACGGTTTTTAATTCTCATATTGAAATTTAAGTCTCTTCTTCAATGGTCCTAAATTCAACTACATATTTGTTTCTTATAAACTCGTTTATAAGCAACCATATCCACATTTGAATGTGTGTTGAGATGTAACGGATATTGACCCGGAATAATAAAGTGTTAAAATGACACGTTAAAACATTTCGTAACATTTTAGCACTCAGAGCTTTAGATCACATAAAAAAATATAGCGAAAAAAAAAAAATCTGTATAATTTATAATAAAAGTTATAATGAAAAATTATTTAATCTTGCTTTTTACATTCCTAAATTGAGATTTGTGTGTTGATTGCGCTTTCACGATCCTAAATTAGGTTTCAAATGCGCTTGGCATTGGATATTTTATCACTAAATTTGGTTATCAAGGACATATTTGAACGTCCCCATCCGAAGATTACTACAGACGTGCCAAACGAGATATTTAACACAAACTATAAGCCAGAACAATTTTGCTGTCGGACACACTACCCAATTAGGCATTGTCTTCAATGGTATGAAATAATTTTTTTTTATAAATTCACCCCAACCCCAAACAACGCAATAAGGGGTTACTGAAAGAGAAAGATTAAAAGAAAAATATCAAGGAGCGAAAAAAAATAAAAGACGAATTCAGACAGTAGGTAAAAATTTGCATTACATTTTTTGAAAATCAAAGTTGAGTAGAAAGCCAGGAGAGAGTTCTACAAACAAGAAGTATATGAAAAAAGTTAACATAAAACTTACGGTTACATCTCACCATTTCAACAGTAAAATGATGAGACTTTTGTTAATCTAATACTGTGCTTGAATTCATAAAGTCTATATGCTATGAAGGAAAGTAATATTTATCTTGCGTAATAGAAATTGGCAAAAGGCCCAAAAGGGTACTAAGCGAAGGCTGCTCTTCAATCTATCTTATCTAATGCTAGCAACAATTACTGGCCCAAATATACATTTCTGAAGCCGAGATGTCAATCAGGACCAATAGCATCATATAGTCTATTGATTTTATCAAGAATCTTTCAGTATGTGGCAGCAGTATTTAAAGCATGAACGAATGGTTGACACAAATATCTAAGATACAAATTGTCTAGCACCACACAGTGAGCCAACATTCTCGGCAGCAAACATAGAAATTGATTCAATACAATCGTTCCGATTAATATCAGCTCTCTTGTTTTAGAGGTGGGAAAAATAATGTCATTCTTTGCTGCAGTTGAGAGATCATTTTGAGATCAATAATGCCCGACAGTTGTCGATGTCAACTGTATGGAAAGCATGCTTGGCTAATTTCAAAGTTTCAAAGAGATTTTCTTAAAATAACATATCTAGCGAACAAAAAATACATCACATTCTCATAATAAACTCGGTAAGATTTTTGAATATAGTACAAAATAATCTATTGATAGCTGCTGCATAACAGCAATAAAATCTTATATATACAAATATATTTCTTTACAAAAACATACAGAAATGACGATACGAAATGACGTGGGCGGGTTAAACACAATGATAAAAAATAAACTAAGCATTCAAACAAATGTATGGTCCGGCCAACACACAATGTAGAGCGGCCAGTTTATTCTGGCATTTAGTAGAATAAAAAAAAAATGGTAAACAAACAGGAGAGATTGAGAAACTTTACAAGGACCTTAACAAAAGAAGCAGCCATGACCAGACCCTGAATAAAAATCACTTTAACTAAATTAGCAAATGGGGTTCGAAGTTTTATATCTGGCACAAAGCCGAACGTATGAGGCACCCAGTGAAAATTGAACACACTATTTAACCGTAAATAATCTAGCAAGACAAATTTGCTAACCATTATATACTGTCAGAGATCCCATAGAACGTAGTTTCCGCATGATGTAAAAGCACATTTTACCTAAAAGAATTGTCCGACTTAGGTTTGTGTAGAGAGAGAGAGCGCGCGCGCATGCATATATATATATATATATATATATATATATATAGCGAGACAGAAGAATAGAGAAGTAGGTAAAGGAGGTGCGTGCAAGAAAGAGAGAGAGCACGCGCGTGCATATATATATATATATATATATATATATATATAGCGTGATAGAAAAAGAGGGAAGAGAGGCGCGTGCAAAGAAAGGGGGAGAGAAAGGGCGCGCGCGCAAAGAAATATATATATATATATATAGCGAGACGGAAGAAGGGAGAGGAAGCGCGCGCAAAGAAAGGGAGAGGGCGCGCATAGAGGTCGCAAAGAAAGCTCGTGCGCGCAAAGACACACACACACAGAGAGAGAGAGAGAGAGAGAGAGAGAGCGCACGGCTATGAAGTAGATGATAGAATGAGAAATATTTTAAAATTAAATTTAGATTTAAAAGTGATTGAAGAAACTATTTGACAAGATACCTCAGTCTGAAAAGAACCATCAACTCGGCCGAAATCGTTCAAAGAATGGAAGTGAGTTACAAGAATCATTTCATCTTTAATGTATCAGCTCCCGTTTGTAAAAATTAACAATATTCCTACCTATTTCACATATTCAGTTACACGGATATACATTTGAAGTGTGTGTGTGTGTGTGTATATATATATATATATACATACACACACACTTTCTTTATTTCATAGAATACGCATAAAAATTAATGGGGACACATTTGCTTCGTTAATTGCCATTTGGTTATCTGAATATTGTGTTCATTTCCTTAAAGGAATTCACTAGCTGTTAAGTTATAAAAAATGAGGAATTTCGATATGTGATTACAAAAAAAAAATTATCACAAATCTAAGAAACATCAGTATCGATGGTGTTATTTAAGTGTAGTATTCTAAATTCGTCGTTACTTTAAGACACTATTTTTTAAGACGAAATCGAGCGTTTTCGAAGTTAAAAACCCGGTACATTCTAACGTAGGCACAAACACAGATAAATTATACTTTTGTCTGTACATAAACCGATGCACAGAAATATTGGCAGGCATGCTAACACACACATTTATATTTGGTAAATTTATAAAACATCCTAATTCGGTTTACTTACTCGAATGAGCCTTTTAACTATTGTTTGTTACTCTTTTTACATAAAATATTGACCAAATAAAAATTGCGTGACTTCTCACGAAATTTGGTCAATATTTTTCAGATGTTACAAAAATGGTTATATATCAGAAATAAATCAGCTTCGGGCTTGAAGAAATTGCATTACATACATACATACACAATTAGCATCTTTAGGACGTCGCTTTGACCACTTCAACTAGCGAAACATCGATGCTTAATGAAAAACAATCTGTAGTTAGTGTGCCAGTCAAAGTTAAATCACATGATACAGAAATTTTAAAAATTTCTTATTTTTTGCTTAAGCGGTCGAAGAGCATATCGGCCTAATAATTATCCTCATTCCATTATATATAAAAGTACAAAGAAACTCAGCAACAAAAATACGTCGAACTAAAACAAAGCAATGTAAAATTTTTATCTGAAAGATAGATGAACAATTATATGATTTTGTTTTTTCATACAATGTCATTTTTCTTGGTTGGCTCCTTAAGACAACTGTGCATATATGCAACTATTTGACCAATTAAAACATGTACTGAAAAAAGAACAAAAAACAAAACATTCCAGTATTTTTAAAGAGGCTTATAAAAAATGAAATCACTACATTACGCTAATTTCTTGTAAAAATCTAAGTGGTGTTTTATTTAAAATATGTTTTATTTAAAATATGTTTTATTTAAAATATGTTTTATTTAAAATATGTTTTATTTAAAATATGTTTTATTTACACCGTAGCTGTAACTCCAAGTACCTTTTTTTTCCAAATCAAAATTTATTCATTTTTCTAACATTTATTTAAAAAAAATTAAACTATCAGAAGATAAAGGAAAAATAATTTAAAAATTCAAAAAGTTTTTTTTTTTGCAATAGCGTTATTCCCGCTTCTTGTATTAACCTTCAAATAAAAGCCGAGGATCAAAAAGATCAAATCCTTCTTAAGAATCTGTGTACATCCAAATAAAGACAAAAAAAGCAATCTTCACACGAACTTAAGCAAAAGTTAAACGAAAGAAAAAACACGCATAAAATAAAAATTAAATCGACTTACCTGAATGATTTTGAGGTAAATCCATCAAGGTAATTTTAATCCGACAAATCAAAAATATTTTTTGTAATTGAAATCCATAGTTGCATATCCACCGACTTGCATAATCCTAGAATAAAAACAAAAAGAGATTTGTTCATTCTGTTAGAAAATGTTATAATGCCTGAACCTAGTTTGGCACAGGGAGATAATTGCAGGGAGTACGTATATATATATTTTTTATCATATGACTCCGAGCAAGGCGATAACGCCACTGATGCGCAAAGGGCTACGTAAGAGTAAAAAGATTGGAAAAGAGAAAGCCGGAAACCACATCCTAAACAGGGAACAAGGGATGAGCCTCTACACCTGTTCAAAAGACTTTGGGAGGGAATGTGAACCGGGCGATAGTTTAGTCTATATATCAGTTTCAGTTATTTCAATTTAGTAACCAAACTCTCCAAGTTTATTTTCCGTCTACTGTGACCAGGTTTTTTGTTATACTCGCAGTTTAGCCCTGTTTCACTCGGGTAGTTTAAGGAATAATAAGAATAAAAAACATATGATGAATTTACATAGCAAATACTTACACAACGTCCACCCTCGTCACTTTTATAGATATAGATAACAATGTAGAATGTCTATTTGTTTAGGGTAGGAGGGGAAGGGGCAGCAAATATAGATAATATAAAGTGGGGTGATCGATTCTGTATTATAATCAATGCATAAACTGGTCCCTGATTTTGTAGGGGTGATAATATATATTTTTCTACACCTAATTTGGGCTTTCTGAAAAATTTCAACGTATTGTTAGCGTTCTAAAATTTTGATATACATCTGAGGGCAACTCCGGTTGAGCTAGACCGCAAAATGCAGACGCTAAGTCGAATCTATCAAACAAATACTTACACAATGTCCACCCACATCACTTTTATAGATATAGATTATCATTTTTACTGTTGTTCATCTCGTACAATCTTCTTGGCTTCATTACTATTGAGGAATGTGGCGAATACTCGCCCATTAAAACAAAGGCAAAAAAACAAAATATTACAGAATCTTAAGGATATTGCCGTCTAAAGATTAACGTCACTTAGACTCTTATTCGATATTGTTAGACTCTCTCCCTTCGAGCATAGAGAAACCCAGATCAGGCTCCTCTGAAGGGTAGGGTCTCGTCTGGGGAAAACTTAGCTATGTAGCTCGGATAAGACCATGTGCCATATTTTTTATCCACAGGGGAAGCTGCTAAATCCCGATATTAAATAAACTTAAAAAAAGTGATTCGTTGTAAAAGCAACCAATGCCATCTTTTGATATTAGCTAAAATACTTGGACTGAAAGTTGATCAGTTTTCTCATCGATGCAAATCTCTCGAGATCAATAAAGATATTGTCCTTGTTTCTTGATATAATTCGAAAAATCATGTTTAAAGACGAGTTTCTTAAAGCAAATGGCATTTTCTATAACCGCTTATCAGAACAAACTTCTCGACTGCCACAATAATACTGTCATTGCTGCAAATCATCAACAGATGTAACACTACAAAGTTAAAAAAAAATTTAAATTCAACTGTGTCAATCGAGGTCAATCAATTTTTTTTTTGCATCCGACAGGAGTTTGTAATTGAAAACGTAAGGATATGTGGAGCTAATTGGGTTAAAAAAAATGTAGCCAGTGATACATTTTCTGGGAAATATTTTAAATAGATGTGTAAATATGACCAGTCAAGTGTTACCGATTCAAGAAAGCTTATTTGGTTTACGTCTCTATAAAATAAAATATAATGTTGCTTAATTGCTAATTATCAGGACTAGTCACTAATTGTAAGTTCATTATTGTTAAAAACTTTTCGGAAACGTTCTCGACTTGGAAATAAACTTGTTTTCGTGTATAGAATATTTATCTAGAAACTTTCTGTTTCGCCCGCTCTTCCACACATTTTATCTCCACTTCTGATATCAGATTTATCAATGTTAGGAAGTTGCAAAACATTAAAAATAACATTCTCCGCTGTATAAGTTGAGGAAGGTTGGGTAAAGTAATCTTCAAAACGCAGAGAATGCTGTGTTGAATGTACATCCATGTAGTCAAATTAGAGCAAATAAAGAAAAAAGAATTCTCCAATATAAGTAGGTGGGTTTCAGACCAAGTTTGTCGAGCTCCTTTTTTTTTTCAAGTATTTTACACGTAGTTGGAAATAATGAAAACAACTGAAAATAGAACACTGCGCTCCAATTTCCAAATCCAATGCATTATCCATTACACCATTCGCCCATCAAAGCTTACAGCGATTGGTTATTAAAAAATAAATATAAATAAAGCGAAACATGTTCAAGTATAACGCTGAGTGAGAAAAAATATCAGATTTAAGAACAAAAAATTGATAAAGAAATGTCTACTTGAATTAATTTATAACATAAAAATGATATGTAACAGAATATAATGAATGACCTAGAATTTAAAAAATGCCACTTTGTTAAAATACAATGTACGAAAATAGTAATGTTAATCATAGTCAAAGTATTATATGGAAAAGAGTACAAAATAGATGAAAGATATCAGACGTGATTAACGAACAAAACCAGAAGTGGATTGAATCTACAAAAAGTGGAAAGGTCAACACCAGTAGCAAAGAGATGCATGAGAGGATATAGAAGCATTTGCTCGTTGCATTTAATGTGTGAAAAAAAATATTGGAAATACAAAAACATACCAAAGACTATTTAAAAAAAATAAACGGAGAAATTAAATAGAAACCTACTTTATGTAAAACAAAGTATGCCCAATTTCATGAATATGAAGTAGGTACCTCCAGTTTTGCACGGAAAAACAGCAATAGCGTAATGCAAAACGCCACAAACTTCACTAAAATAAAGTTTTATCGTCAAAATGTTTAAATTATTATTAAGAAGATCAAAGTAGTTTTTAATTATTTTAAAAATTTTTTTAATCCTTTCTAACATTTTTGAAATATTGTCAAAGTTTTGTTTCGATTGATTTTAGCGGCTAAAAAACGTTTACTACTGTTTTACAATAGACGCCAACTCTTTGCATTTGCCACTTTTTTAGCTTGAAAACACATTAATTTGGAAATTCTCTCAAAAATCAAATAATTGTCGGATTTTAATGAAACTTTCAGTATTCATTCACAAATGAATGAAATTACTTCTGAAATTTTGATTTTTTTTAAATCTTGGTAAAAATAATTTTTTTTTTACCTCTGTTAACCCCCCTTCACGCAAATCCCTGACTTTTAAAAAATTTTAAATAGTTGCCAACTTTTGTTTAATTACTTCAACGCAGGACTCATTGGGAAATATAAATCACCCATTTCTTTTATCTTAAGTTTGCAATCACTATCCGAAAACCTTCTCCGAAGAGTAAAATAAAAAATGCAATAAAACTCCGACATAATTTTGATAATCTTTTAATTACTGGAATAAGTCACAACTACTGAGGACATTATACTCTGAAGAAGAAAATTTTTTCCGATTAATATTAAAATAATAGTTTTATTTTTTTTTAATTTTTTGACATTAAAATAATTTAATAATTTAAAAACTTTTAAAAATGTTTTAAATCTCCAAAGACTTGATTTCGAGTTTTCTTTATAGTTAATAGCTGAATATCATATTGCCTATCTAAAATTGAAAAGTATAATAAAAATCGTTGAGCCCTTTTTTTTTAATTAATTTTAAAAAAAAATTTTTCTGTGTAAATATGTTCATTTACGTTCCCCTTTTTGAGTAAGTACGGTGTTCCATAAGAGTCATAACATGTTTACATAATTCTAACATCTGCAGTAATTCAGAAAGCATATTCAGATGTCTGGCTATAAATGTAAACTAAAATTCTATTAAATATTATAAAATTGCTGAAATTATTATTTTAAATTTTACTATTTAGTTAAAAAACAAAAAAAGGAAATTAAAATTTTGTGTTTTTGTGGCGCGTCTGGTCGCAATACTTTCCGTCTGACAACTTCCGGAGCTCGTAAATCTTTTAACACCCTGCCATTGCGTCATCGAGGTGATGACAGGTAGGGCTACCGCAGTTAAAAAGTTGTTGTTTTTTCTAAATTTCTGGCAGTAAGGAATTATTACTTGATTGAAATCAGAAGTTTCAACTTTAAAAATTGACTTAAATGACGTGTTAGCAAGGTATATTTTATTTTGCAAGATTTTTAAAACAGAAATTGGGCTACTGTTGACATAGTGTTGACAGAATGTGTCAATAAATCAAAAATGGTGGGAAATTTTAACTTTTTTCTTTCGATTTAAAAAAAAAATAGATTAAAATCAATATAATTTCGGGTTAAATAATACCAGTCTATTTTTCTTTGGGGAATTAAAATTTAATCTTATGGCTTTCAATTAAAGCTAATTTTAAAGTCGAAGATTACTTATTTATTTTTGAAATTTCAATTTAAATTTAGGTATCGAAAAATGAGTGGAGGTACCTAATATGAAGAAACTCAAAATTGGAAAATCCGGACCATGCTGTAGTAAAAAGTAGAACCAAAGAAGCCGACCTAAAACCATAATTCGGAGTTTTCCGCCAAAACTGCGATCAGAAGCCGATTATTGGCCATAATACTCAGATGACTCCGTGATACAGTTATAAATTTACCTTCCTGTACATTCGCGTTTCTCATTAGAGGAATTCCCTTCCCACTCCATGCTTTCCAGCTAACTTTAATATGCAAGACTAAACTATCGCCCGGTTCACACTTCACCACCGTCTATTGAACAGGTGAAGAGACTCATCCCTTGTTCCCTGTTTAGGATGTGGTTTCCGGCTTTCTCTTTTCTAATCTTTTGACTCATACATAGCCCCCTGCGCTTCAGTGGCGTTACCGCCTTGCTCGGGGTGATATGATTAAAAAAAAAAATTAATTCAATTCCAAAAGCGATCTAATGTCCTAATGATGACTACTTTCTCAAAACTGTCTTGGTGGCTTCACTGCATGGGGTAGTACCGATTAAAAACAGAAGGAGAAAGAGGATGTTGGTATCAGAATATTTTTTACATAAAAAATATTTATTCATTAAGCAAAACTCTTTTTCTGGCAAACAACAGACATTGTAATTATACAGAAAATGAAATACAAAATTGCTCAGCGTTTATCCTTTCTGCATTTTTTAAAATAAATATCATTTCTCGGGTGATCGGGCAGAAAATAAACGTCACATCCAGAAATATTACGGAGATAAACATATAAAATGGAATGTTTTCAGAGATGTCTCAATATCAAAAGAAAGAGGGAAAGTTGTATTTAACGATATCGGCATAGATTTTTATCTAACATGTACTGAGCTCCAAAGGCGTATTGGTATAACACAACATGGTTTCCAAAAGTTCAAGTATTAAGCTGAAACATTTCGTTAGAAAAAATAAAAGAGTACGGAACTGTTACCTGTCAGTCCTCTTATATGACTGTCAAAGTTAGAAAATCCCTTCACATGAAGATACTTGAAGGAACTGATATGTAGTTCTACAGTAGGATACTGAGAATACCCCTCACTGTACATGTTAGAAACGACAAAGTTTTACTGAAAATGGAAACAGATAGGATTCTTATGCTTAAAAATTATTCTTAAGCAATAAAAAACAAAACAAATTAAAAGCAATAAAAAAACAAATTAAAAGCAATAAAAAAACAAATTAAAAGCAATAAAAAAACAAATTAAAAGCAATAAAAAAACAAATTAAAAGCAATAAAAAAACAAATTAAAAGCAATAAAAAAACAAATTAAAAGCAATAAAAAAACAAATTAAAAGCAATAAAAAAACAAATTAAAAGCAATAAAAAAACAAATTAAAAGCAATAAAAAAACAAATTAAAAGCAATAAAAAAACAAATTAAAAGCAATAAAAAAACCGAAATGCAATATTAAACTGAAGTGCAATAAAAAAAACTGAAAAGCAACAAAAAAAACTGAAAAGTAAAAATAATACGGGGGAGCGCGCGGTCGTACAGGTCCGCCGTTGAAATTTCTAGTCTCATATCAGGAAAGAGGGCTTGGAAAATAAATACTCACATGACAAACTGTAATCAAGGAAAATAGAAACAAAAATGATGACATAAATCCATACATAAACAATTTCTAGGTCACAATAAGAAAAATAGTTTTGGAATTTCACAATGAAGGAAAGGGAGCAATCTGAGTTACGAACATGCGTAAATAGAGAGTGGGAGTAATGACAAAAAGACTAACATTAAGAGCCACAAAATGTTGGAACTTGTAGAAGATCATGATTACATATCGTGAAGGTACTTGCCACATAAGAGCGGCTATATTTCTTATTAGACGATATAAAAGATATTGAAGCAATAGATAAAAATAAACGAAAATACTAAAATGAAACTGATATTGCGGTATAAGAACGAAAAGTTCGATTATTCAAGTTGGAGGTCCTGGGTATGACGCTAAACTGCATCCGGTAGCAAGGCCTCTGATTTCGAGGTTGCGAGGAGCATGGAACCACCTCTAAATTGCTGCTGTTCCAGGTTCATCCTGATCCGGGATGGTAGCACCTGTTAGGGTGCCCCAGCTATGGGTAAATAATTAACCCTCTAAACAGGGGTCAAAACACTATGAATATACAAACAGACTTATGAAATATATACATGAAATTTTTTGAATAAAAAATATTACCAACAAAAAAGCGTTTTTCTAAGAAACTAATGCTTCGGCTTTAAATGACACAAAGGGGTTAATATGTCGTAAAACAAACCAAACCTAATATTCAAGTTAGAAATGTGGTGCTGATGGGATTGAGCGTGATTCACGCTAATATTTCATTACTTTAGCTTTGTCCTAAATGTTGATTAAAATCTACGAGCTGGTATCGGTGAGTTCCCGTATTGGGGGCGGTTGTGCTATCATTGAACGAGAATGTTTAAGCACTGATTTACAGCCATCCGAATTCAGCTTGTCAATTGGCTTCTGATTATGTTTAGTTATTACGTAATCTCCTATGACATTCTGTTGGAACGGCTCTACGATAGTTGACAAATTCAATTTTAGCCGGTACCCATGTCTTTTTTAACCCCTGAATTAACTTTTAGAGTGGAATTAATTTTTCGACGCCAATCGTGTGTTGGTGAATTTTCTGATTTAGAGAATTTATTTTACCGACACCCCAGCCCCACGTATCATTTAGTTCCGGATAGTTTTAAAATTTGTTAATATTTTTCGTTGCAGACAATTTTTTTATTCCTCGTTATTAAATAAGGATGTGGATATAATTCAATTTGTAGTCGGGTCTTTATTCGGTTTGCTTTTATTTGGGGTGGAGTGGGGTCGAGTTTTGTTACTTTTAAGAATTCTAAAATGGCTTTGAGTTCGACATTTTCAAAAAGGTTACTAAGTTTGGGTAGAGTGCCAATGAAATATTTGCGTTCTGTGCGAAAGTGAAGAGAATTATGAACTGAACAACGAGGATCGTTACCGAAAAATCCATCAGCTCTGTCAGTAATCGTGATCTTTCTGGAGGCCATACACACTCTGGAAGCTTTTGTATCTAAATATTATATCATGGGAGAGAAAGAAGATTTATGCCAATTGATAACGAGTAACTTAGCGATCACTGCAAAAAATATTTTTATAAAACGACAGAGAATCACGTATTCATAGATAGAAATATATTTTCGTGGCATCTCAACCACATTACTTTCGAGTTTCAATTTACTTAGAAAAAGCTATCACTATTTGTTAATGGAAAATAGTTTTTAAAAATTACATAAGGTAAATTTGAAAATTAAAATAAAAAAAAAACAAATCACAAAAAAACAAAATGGACACTTCGATACCGAACGATAAAATAAAATAAAAAAATCAATGAAAAAAAAAATCAATAAAAAAAAAATCTTCCATTATAGGAATATTTATGGTTAGTAACAAAGCTCTTCCTCTGAGGATCTTGAAAAAGAATTATGATCCAAGAAATAATTGCATTTCTAAGGAAAGGAGAAGGAAAATGGTTTATTTTCAAAGAATAATACCGCGACATTGTTTTCAATTCAGAAGATAGTTTGCGGTCGATATGAGAAACACGCGGTGAATGAAAGAGGCAAACGTTAGCGGAAAGAACAACAAAATCCATTAATGTAATTAAAAAGCTCAAATATCATTAATGATATGAAATATAATCATTTATAATTATATAATTAAGTCAAATACAGGAGTGTACTGAAAACTTCTAGGCCAAACCCAAAATTATTTTTTACTAAATGACTAAGCCTTTTTTTGTAACTTTTGAAAGGGTTTGTTCATAAGGCCCAAAACATTTCACAAAGAAAAACCCAAACACCAAAAATAAAGTAAAAAAAAAAACCCAAAAAAACAAAAAAAACAAAACAAAACCACCAACAACAAAATACCAAACAACAACAAAAACAAACTATACATTGGATATTACAACTCTGTAATCTAACTAAAATATCAGTTTAATTTAACAGACATATTATATGACAGTCAAGAAGAATCTTTTTGACATTGAGGATGTTTAGCATCGAATTTTGCAACAATAATGCATTTAAATACGCAGGAGGGCAGGAGGTGCAACACTAAAATCCCAAAACGCCTCCAGAAAGCTAAGCAATGTATTAACAAAAATATTTCGTCAAGAACAAAAAAAAAAGAACACTGAACTGTTACCAGTTCTTTCTGACAGTGAATGCTAGACAATCTCCTCAAAGATAAAGAGGCTTGAAACAGAAGTGTGGTTCTACAGAAGGATCCTGACGGGAAACTAAAATGAAAGTTAACATCGGGAAAACAGTTGAAACTTTTAGGATACATAACGAGGACAGAGGATTTGGAAAATTTGATACTTACATCACATATTAAAAGCAAGAGGGGTAGAGGTAAACAACGCAGAGCCTACCTGGTAAGTTTTAGCTAATGTATAGCGGAAAAACAAAATTTGTTTGAGATATAAAATGGACAACAAATTCTGGAGAACCATGCTTGCCAACATCTTGAAGATACACAACACACAGAAGACTAGGGCTAGCGATGACAAAAGGCTAAAACCAAAGTGAAACCGTTCAAGCGACTCCAGATTTCGATAGATTTCTAGTCAAGCTACAGTTTGAATTTTGATTAAAAAAAACTGTGACATTCTAGAAGAATGGCACAGTTTTTTTTGTTTTTAAATAATGCAATTCCAAAGATGATTTATTTTAGTGCTTGGTCGCAAAAGAAACGACAAAATTCAGTTTCTTAAAGCAAAACTAGTCGTTTCCAAAACAATATACGGTGGACAATTTTACTTGTGCCACAAAATTGATTTTCAGATATGCAACATGAGCTAGGCTGAACGTTGTAGTGCAGTGGATATCGACTCAGAACGACAAATCGGGAAGCCGAGTTCGAATTTCAGTTGAATTCCTTGCATTCACTTACGCGCAAATACCCTTGGGGAAAGTATTAATCCGTCACTTCTTTCCAGTTATTGGTTAAATAACAGGACAGATTGGGTTCTATAGCCTTGGCTGGCAACCACTCTACCGCAGAAAATCTTCTGCTCAGTCCTGTCCCTTTTGAGATATGATCGCCCAAGCGTCTATCACGTATGGCCCTTAAATGACTGACTGACTAGGCCTAACTAATTTTGCCCATTTACTAGCATCATACTAGCGTATTAACCTGGTAAACCCCTTCTACAGTGAAAAGTTTAATTTTAAATTATCTAAACTTATCTCGTGCCAAGCTGTGCTACAAATACGTCCTTATAAGAACCTTATTTATTAACATTCATTAGTGGCTTTTGGGCGTTGTATTAGATAAACGCGAAAACCTATTTAGTAGGTTAATTGGAATTTCGTACTGAAGCCTTTTTTTTTTCGGTCACCTGGGTAGATTGCTATAGTTCTACGATCCATACTATATAAATAATAAAATACTTCTTCAGTGTCCCTCATTGTGAATATTTAGAAAAGAAATCGCATCGTGTTGCATATGCAGTTTTTATGCAAAACATTCATAGAAATATTTGATCGTTTCTCGTATAAAATGCGATTTGGAATTTTATGACATCTACTGAATCAATAACGGAGAGAGAAAAAAAAGGAAATATTCCGTGTTCTATCGTGTCATGCTATAAAATATTTGCAAAGAATACGACAAAAACGAAGAATCTCTTGAAATTAGGAAGCTCAATACGACGATTAATAGTTTCTCCTTTTCCGATTTCTATCGAATTAAAAGTAACGGATTTACTGCTACCAATGAACATCAATATTCAGCCTTTTACCAAAAGAACGGAAAAGCTAATTATGATTACTTATGGATCATTTTTGTTAATTCACACAAAAATAAAAAAAAGGTATTTACTAAAATTCACGCAAAATTATCCTAGAGCGAGGACCTTCTATTGCATTTCGGTAAGGTTGGCCTTTGCGATCACCAAAATGTGTTTTTTGTCGGGTATGCTATTTCTAGACTGCATTTGCGCTCACTTCGATAAACCTGTCAAACACTTTCTTTTTTTTCAACTGTAAAGATTTTTTTTAAGTAACTCAAATATGATCCATACTAACAAAATGTGAATAGCTCCCTGAATTTTAGTAATTTTTCATTCTGTAGGTTAGAAATGTTATGATGCAAGCTAAATAAAGTTTGATTTAAAAATTACAATTTGCATAAGTTTACAACATTTGGAGTGAATTAACAAAAAAAGATCCTATCTCATTTACACAATTAAAATTACACTTCCCGTCCATTTGAAGTATTTTTGTTTGCGTGGACGGAGAAAAATAACAAAGTAAAAGATCAAGAGATGAATTTTTTCATGAATAGCGCAGAAGAAAATACAGTTAGGCATAAAAATTTCAACATGTGTCTCAGATATTTACGATATGGTTAGTTTAAAGAAAAAAAAGATGTACAATTCATGGATATTTAATTTGCATAAATCAATTGCAGATCCAACCGGACATTGATCATAAGTTGATAGCACGCGTCTTTATTAAGGAAGACTCATTAACAAAAAAAAAAAAATAAAAATGAAAGGAAAAAAATGTAAGATAAATATGTTCTGATTTATAAAATAACAAAATGAGAATATCTTTACATCAACTGATGACCCAAGCAGAGAGAGAAAGAGAAAGTCACACACACAGAGAGAGTCACAGAGAAGAGAGCGATTCACAGAAAAAGAGTCAGACACAGAGAGACAGAAAAAGAGTCAGACACAGAGAGACAGAAAAAGAGTCAGACACAGAGAGACAGAAAAAGAGTCAGACACAGAGACAGAAAAAGAGTCAGACACAGAGAGACAGAAAAAGAGTCAGACACAGAGAGACAGAAAAAGAGTCAGACACAGAGAGACAGAAAAAGAGTCAGACACAGAGAGACAGAAAAAGAGTCAGACACAGAGAGACAGAAAAAGAGTCAGACACAGAGAGACAGAAAAAGAGTCAGACACAGAGAGACAGAAAAAGAGTCAGACACAGAGAGACAGAAAAAGAGTCAGACACAGAGAGACAGAGAGTCAGACACAGAGAGACAGAAAAAGAGTCAGACACAGAGAGACAGAGAGAGTCAGACACAGAGAGACAGAAAAAGAGTCAGACACAGAGAGACAGAAAAAGAGTCAGACACAGAGAGACAGAAAAAGAAAAAGAGTCAGACACAGAGAGACAGAAAAAGAGTCAGACACAGAGAGACAGAAAAAGAGTCAGACACAGAGAGACAGAAAAAGAGTCAGACACAGAGAGACAGAAAAAGAGTCAGACACAGAGAGACAGAAAAAGAGTCAGACACAGAGAGACAGAAAAAGAGTCAGACACAGAGAGACAGAAAGAAAAAGAGTCAGACACAGAGAGACAGAAAAAGAGTCAGACACAGAGAGACAGAAAAAGAGTCAGACACAGAGAGACAGAAAAAGAGTCAGACACAGAGAGACAGAAAAAGAGTCAGACACAGAGAGACAGAAAAAGAGTCAGACACAGAGAGACAGAAAAAGAGTCAGACACAGAGAGAAAGAGAGTAAGTCAGACACAGAGAGAAAGAGAGTAAGTCAGACACAGAGAGAAAGAGAGTAAGTCAGACACAGAGAGAAAGAGAGTAAGTCAGACACAGAGAGAAAGAGAGTAAGTCAGACACAGAGAGAAAGAGAGTAAGTCAGACACAGAGAGAAAGAGAGTAAGTCAGACACAGAGAGAAAGAGAGTAAGTCAGACAGAGACAGAGAGAGACAGACAGAGCGAGAGAGACAGACAGACGCGAGAGAGACAGACAGAGACAGAGAGAGACAGACAGAGACAGAGAGAGACACAGATAAAGGGACACACATACAAAGAGAGACAGAGAGACACACAGACAGGGAGACAGAGAGTGAGACAGAGAGAGACACACACAGACGCACCCACACAGACAGCGGAGAGAGAGAGACACACACACACAGATAGACAGTAAGTGAGACAGAGATAGAGAGACAGAGACACACAGACAGTGACACACACAGAGACACAGACAGACAGGCAGACACACACAAAGAGAGAGAGAGAGAGAGAGAGAGAGACACGGACACAAGAGAGTACGCTCACAGACGCGCTCAAGAAAGAGTGAGACACACTCACAGACGCGCAAAGAGACACAGGGAGAGAGAGAGAGAGACACACTCACGGACACTACAAGGGGCACGAAGGAGAGAGAGAGACACTCACAGACAGGCACAAGGGAGAGAGAGAGAGAGACACTCACAGACGAGCACAAGGAGAGAGAGAGAGAGAGACACTCACAGAGACAGGCACAAGGGAGAGAGAGAGAGAGAGAGAGACACTCACAGACGAGCACAAGGGAGAGAGAGAGAGAGAGACACTCACAGACAGGCACAAGGGAGAGAGAGAGAGAGAGACACTCACAGACGAGCACAAGGGAGAGAGAGAGAGACACTCTGAATGACAGGGAGAGAGAGAGACACTCACAGACAGGCTGGGAGAGAGAGAGGGCGCCTGCAGACAGGCACAGGGAGAGAGAGAGAGAGACACTCACAGACGAGCACAGGGAGAGAGAGAGAGACACTCACAGACGAGCACAAGGGAGAGAGAGAGACACTCACAGACGAGCACAAGGGAGAGAGAGAGAGAGACACTCACAGACGAGCACAAGGGAGAGAGGGGCACTCACAGACAGATACAAGGGAGAGAGAGAGAGACACTCACAGACGAGCACAAGGGAGAGAGAGAGAGAGACACTCACAGACGAGCACAAGGGAGAGAGAGAGAGACATACAGACAGACACAAGGGAGAGAGAGAGAGAGACACTCACAGACAGGCACAGGGAGAGAGAGAGAGAGACACTCACAGACAGGCACTGGGGAGAGAGAGAGAGAGACACTCACAGACGAGCACAAAGGGAGAGAGAGAGAGAGAGAGACACTCACAGACAGGCACAAAAGGGAGAGAGAGAGAGAGACACTCACAGACGAGCACAAGGGAGAGAGAGAGAGACACTCACAGACGAGCACAAGGGAGAGAGAGAGAGAGACACTCACAGGCAGGCACAAGGAGAGAGAGAGACACTCACAGACGAGCACAAGGGAGAGAGAGAGAGAGAGACACTCACAGACAGGCACAAGGGAGAGAGAGAGACACTCACAGACGAGCACAAGGGAGAGAGAGAGAGAGAGAGGCACTCACAGACAGGCACAAGGGAGAGAGAGAGAGAGAGAGACACTCACAGACGAGCACAAGGGAGAGAGAGAGAGAGAGACACTCACAGACAGGCACAAGGGAGAGAGAGAGAGAGAGAGACACTCACAGACACAGGCACAAGGGAGAGAGAGAGAGAGAGAGACACTCACAGACAGGCACAAGGAGAGAGAGACACTCACAGGGCGAGCACAAGGGAGAGAGAGAGACACTCACGGACAGAGCCACCAGAAAAAAAAGACACGAAAAGATATTGACGGGCTTGCTTAATTATTCATTCCTTGTATATTGAATCTCTCCCTTTTAAATAAAATTTGTACTTAAATTTAATACTCTTATTTTCTCTTCTATTCTCCGATTGACTCTCAGCAATCGACCTGCCGCTAAGAAACCTGTGTGAAAAAGTTCTTCCAGTTGGCAGATTATTTTTGTATTTTTTTTTTATTTCATTATATGTAGCACAAATGCGAAAAATTCAAAAAAGCATGTCTTAACTGTTCTTTGATTTAACCTGGTTACATTGACTGCCCCAAACATTTATAATCCTTTCAAAATAATATTACATTTGTATAAAAACATATGCCACAATCACCGAAACAACGCATTCTTTCCTAGAATATTTTAACTAATACC
The DNA here is from genome assembly GCA_037127315.1 of Ascarosepion bandense. Lineage (NCBI taxonomy): Eukaryota > Metazoa > Mollusca > Cephalopoda > Sepiida > Sepiidae > Ascarosepion > Ascarosepion bandense. The sequence goes on from JBBBDQ010000775.1 coordinate 2,799,277, forward strand.
CCAATATTTACAAATATGTAGGGACTGGCGGTTTTAGCAGGAATATATATATTACATCATAAAATTAAATCGTCGGTTTGCATACTTCAACCACAATATTTTTAAACATTGCTTAGTAAACAATGACATCTGATTCTCTTGGTAATTATCGTCATGAACATTTAAAACTATTTAAGTACGATATTGATATAGATCTTTTAAAATATAGAGGAATACTCTGAAATATCTACTAGCTAGTTAGCCAACCAACTGAAAGCTTGGATGAAATGAAAGATAGTCAAGAAAAATATTTCTTCATGTTTTTCCAACCTTAATTAGAAATCGTCAGTACATAAAATTAATTTACTCAAATATAAGCTTCCAATAGATTTTCTTCAAATTTATATTTCTCCATCAACCACAATATTTAATAATCTTTCAGCAGCGTCTACGTAACCACTAATTTTGCATTATCAAGAAAATAATAGTTAATTAAAAAATGTATCAATGATTTAATGACACTTTTCAAGCTTATTTTTCAGCCCATCTTTCCAGATGTAAAAGTCACAAACCTATTTTCACTTTATCGTTACTTTTATTACAAATGTCCAGAGAGGTGCCTTATTTGCGTCAAATGGAAGGGAAGTTATATGTAGTGGATAGGACATTAAGAATTAAAATCAACTTTCTTTTCACTTTACAGAAACTCACAATGACGTGAAATCCTGTTTTTTTTTTTCCAAATAGAAAAAAGATTGCCCGTGTGCTTAAAGATAAAGTCGAAAACGGATATCGCAAGTAGATATTAAAATGATTTTCTGACCAATGGAAGCGATTTGCAAGACAACAAAGACTTCTCAATCCAGTGCGAAAAATCTAAATGCTATAAATACTCATCAGCGTCAGCCAGACACTCAGATGGAAGCAGGAGAGACAAGCTAAAATATGACAAAGCAGACATTTCAAGTCGACCCGGACATAAGGTCGCGTCGCACATCGTCCTCTTTCTTCTCGTGTGCTGATTCCTTTTACTACTACTTCACCCAAAGACACTTCTACTGAACAAACGCTAATACCTACCTACGTACGCATGAACTCTTTTCAACAAATTACTACTACGAACATTTGTACAACTGTTGATACGCATAACTCAGCGCTTGGTTATCATTAAACATTAATTTCGATTTCTATTTTAAAATGCAAAATATATATTTTATTCTTCCGCACTAATTGACACATTCCAATCTATAACCAACCTTCTGATAATTCTGGATAAAACTTGTAAGCTGTGGGAAGTTTGGTTATGTATGAAAGGCCGAATTAATAAACATTAACAATCTTCCTATAACTACAGAGTTATGCCAAGAGACGGCTAATTGTTATCTAGCCTTCACAGCCTCACTTCCTCTTACGGTTACATCAAAGGTCATTCTACATTGAGTGGTTCTTAAAATTTAATCTTATCCTCGATCGAATTTGGATAAGCGAGGATCGGCCAACTTTATCACAGCCAAAGTTGGCAATAGAAAAAAGATTATTCTTAGATCCAACCGATGTCTTACCGGTTTTCACACTAACAGTATCACGGCTTGAAAAAGAAAAAAAAAGATCCACAAACCAGCCACACCTTCGAATCTCATTTTCTCAATTGTTTACAGAGGAAAAACAATCTGTATTTATGTAACAATTCAGTTAGTTTTACTTTCAGTCAGGTATTGTTTTAAATTTCATTATAACAGAAATTATTTTTATTTTTCAACTATATTCACAAGTAAGAATACAACATGTCTTCCATACCACAATTAGGTCAATTGACGTGATTTCTGGTGGCTTGTAAAGCTGGTATCAAAATCTGGTGCCCATACCAAATTTTAAATAAAACCTCATGCTAAACGCTTTCCTCTCGTATACGTCTTTTCTTAAAAATTATAGTTAATAAAATAAGGATTTTTAAGTTAGGAGCTTTTTCAGTCATCCTGTATATGAAACACAAACTGAAGATATTTTATTTATTTATTGTATATTAAGAAACCCAGTGGAGTGAGTTTGTTTTAGCTTTCGTAGGGCACCTATATATAATGATTTTACTTAGAAAACCTGAGTCTCTCAATAACTTAATTAAATAAAAGTAAATTTATATATGGGATGCCTGATTAGATAAAGCTTTACTATTACTATCGTTTCCCTTTGTTCACGCATGCGCTTTAGCTTTATTGACTAAATGCGCATGATCAAATCAGCCCATACTTCACCGCCATTGTCTAGTCGACGGCCGGTGTAACAGTAAAATAAAAGAAAAAACTTAATAGCCTAATGAAATTAAGTAGTGATCATCTCTGGCCGCGGTACCTATTCTGCACATGAGAAGCATTTTTTAGATTCAAGATTTATTTACATTTGACAGCGAGGTTTTCTAAATTTTCGACTAAATACTCCCCTGTTTCTTGAGGCATCGTACATACTTGAATAAGTTTGAGTTTTGTGCTTCTTTTTTTTTTAACTAAAGAAGAAAAAATGGTGGTGCATTATACAAGGGTAATTCTTTTATTGTAAAGAATCAGGCAATTATGTTGTTTGTACTATAGAGAGAGAGTCGTGAAGAGGAGGGCTAAAATTAATGCAAAAATTTTAGACATTACACGATAGGTAAAGTCGGCTGAAACATCGCTATATACATTTTAGAAATATATTTTTAGTGTCCAATGGGATGTTTTGATTTTTAAAAAAAATAAAATACAATTTTGAGAATTGAGTAATCTTAAGCTCATAAACTACTGAAAGGAAAGACATTGAAAAACAGTAACCGCCATAAAGTGTTCAGGTGAATGAATGTCAATGGAAACAAAGAGGATGACAGGTGAAACGTTTCTTAAAATTGTGGAAAGCCATGAACGCCCATGTCTTTAAAGGAAACGTCAGATGTGGCTTCCCTCTTTCTACAATTATTTTGTGTCCCCTTCTCAAGAATTTACTCTTGCAACCAGACTGGCAACAGGGTCCCACCAATTTACAGTTAGATCAACCAAAAGCAGCCGACAATTCTACTCCACCAGCTTCTTCTCTCGCCTTCCCGCCTGTGGAACTCACTTCCATATACTTTCTTTCCTAACGGCTAAAACCTCTATGAATTTAAACGCCATGTCAATTCTCATCTCTTATCCACTTGACTCCAGTCCTTTTTCCATCACCCCGTATATCTTGTTCTTTTTCTTTCTCTCCTTCACAACCTGTCTCCACACCTGTATTCCCATCTTTCTCTTACCCTTTCTCTTACATCCCCTGTAACTGGTCCGTCTTTCTCTTCATTCTCCTGACTTTTACTCTTAAGTAGCCCCTTGCGCATCAGTGGCGGTACTATCTTGCTTGGGGTGAAACGATTAAAAAAAAATTAATAATCAAATATTTCATTGATATGAGAAAGATTTTTGAGTCATGGTTTTGGTCGCTTTGAAATAATTCACTATTAGTTTTCAAATTGATGTTTTAAAACGAATCACTGACAGAAATTAAGTAGGTACGTACAAAATATCGCTAAAAACAGCATGAAACAGCATAGTATGAATAAAAAAGTTCATAAACTTAATAAAACTAACTTTTTCCATCAAAACATTTATATTTTTATTAAGAGGAAAGATCAAAGCAATTTTTAATTATTTTAAAATTTTTTTGAATCTCTAACATTTTCGAAATTTTGATAGAAAATGTTTATTTGAGTTAGCGGCTAAAAAAAAAAATTACGCCTTTATTACAATAGGTTACGTGGTAATGCTGATACAACCCACTTTTTTCACGGTAACAAACACATTAATTTGAAAATTCTCGCAAAAATCAAATAGTCAGATTTGAATGAAACTTTCAGTACTCATTCACAAATGAATGAAATTATTTTTGAAATTATTTTTTTAAATTTCTTGGTGAAAATGTTTTTTTTAACTCTGTTCCCCCCCCCTCTACGTAAATCCATGAAATTTTAATAAATTTTAATTAGCTGTATAAATTTTTTTTATTAGTTAAATGCAGGACTCATTGGGGCATATAAATCATCTATGTTTTTTATTCTAAAGTGGACAACCTGGCCGAAAATCTGCTCCGAAGAGTAAAATAAAAATGCAATAAATCTCTGATATAATTTAATTTGATAAACTTTTAATTGCTGGAATAAATAATAATTATTAAGGACATTATACTCTGAAGAAAAAAAAATTTTCGTTTAATAATAAAATTTTGAAATAATTGTTTTTATTTTTTATTTTTTATTATAATAATTCATAAAAGTGTTAAAAATATTTTAAAAACATTTTATTAAAACGTTGTTTAATTTCTTCTTAAGAATTGATTATCACATTACCTATCGAAAATTGAAAAGTTTAATACAAATCATTCACCAATTTTACTTTTAAAATAATTAAAAATAATTAAATTTTGGAAATTTTTATTAAGTACGGTGTTCCATACGGATCGAAACAAGTTTCCGTAGAGGTCGTATTGTTTTTAGAAGTTAACAAGTCTTTGGATGAACTCCCCTTACATCGAAAACTAAACAAACCAAACTTTGATTCTAATTTCATTCTTTTTTTATTAAATTAAAATTATTCTAAAAGAAATTTAATTTTTTCAGAAAGCATATTAATAATGTAAGATAAATATGTAATATCTAAACATAATATTTAATATTTCAGAAAAATATTAATAAATAACAGTTCGGTTATTTTAATTTAATTCTTTCTTTTAAAAGAAATTTAAATTTTTATTCATTCAGAAAGCACATTTTATTTTTATTCATTCAGAAAGCACATTTTATTTTTATTCATTCAGAAAGCACATTTTATTTTTATTCATTCAGAAAGCACATTTTATTTTTATTCATTCAGAAAGCACATTTTATTTTTATTCATTCAGAAAGCACATTTTATTTTTATTCATTCAGAAAGCACATTTTATTTTTATTCATTCAGAAAGCACATTTTATTTTTATTCATTCAGAAAGCACATTTTATTTTTATTCATTCAGAAAGCACATTTTATTTTTATTCATTCAGAAAAGCACATTTTATTTTTATTAATTCAGAAAGCACATTTTATTTTTATTCATTCAGAAAGCACATTTTATTTTTATTCATTCAGAAAGCACATTTTATTTTTGTTCATTCAGAAAGCACATTTTATTTTTATTCATTCAGAAAAGCACATTTTATTTTTATTCATTCAGAAAGCACATTTTATTTTTATTCATTCAGAAAGCACATTTTATTTTTATTCATTCAGAAAGCACATTTTATTTTTATTCATTCAGAAAGCACATTTCATTTTTATTCATTCAGAAAGCACATTTTATTTTTATTCATTCAGAGCACATTTTATTTTTATTCATTCAGAAAGCACATTTTATTTTTATTCATTCAGAAAGCACATTTTATTTTTATTCATTCAGAAAGCACATTTTATTTTTATTCATTCAGAAAGCACATTTTATTTTTATTCATTCAGAAAGCACATTTTATTTTTATTCATTCAGAAAGCACATTTTATTTTTATTCATTCAGAAAGCACATTTTATTTTTATTCATTCAGAAAGCACATTTTATTTTTATTCATTCAGAAAGCACATTTTATTTTTATTCATTCAGAAAGCACATTTTATTTTTATTCATTCAGAAAGCACATTTTATTTTTATTCATTCAGAAAGCACATTTTATTTTTATTCATTCAGAAAGCACATTTTATTTTTATTCATTCAGAAAGCACATTTTATTTTTATTCATTCAGAAAGCACATTTTATTTTTATTCATTCAGAAAGCACATTTTATTTATTCATTCAGAGCACATTTTATTTTTATTCATTCAGAAAGCACATTTTATTTTTATTCATTCAGAAAGCACATTTTATTTTTATTCATTCAGAAAGCACATTTTATTTTTATTCATTCAGAAAGCACATTTTATTTTTTTATTCATTCAGAAAGAAGCACATTTTATTTTTATTCATTCAGAAAAGCACATTTTATTTTTATTCATTCAGAAAGCACATTTTATTTTTATTCATTCAGAAAGCACATTTTATTTTTATTCATTCAGAAAGCACATTTTATTTTTATTCATTCAGAAAGCACATTTTATTTTTATTCATTCAGAAAGCACATTTTATTTTTATTCATTCAGAAAGCACATTTTATTTTTATTCATTCAGAAAGCACATTTTATTTTTATTCATTCAGAAAGCACATTTTATTTTTATTCATTCAGAAAGCACATTTTATTTTTATTCATTCAGAAAGCACATTTTATTTTATTTATTCAGAAAGCACATTTTATTTTTATTTATTCAGAAAGCACATTTTATTTTTATTTATTCAGAAAGCATATTTTATTTTTATTTATTCAGAAAGCATATTTTATTTTTATTTATTCAGAAAGATATTTTATTTTTATTTATCCAGAAAGCATATTTTATTTTTATTTATCCAGAAAGCATATTTTATTTTTATTTATTCAGAAAGCATATTTTATTTTTATTTATTCAGAAAGCATAGTCTGGCTATAAATCTAAACTAAAATTCTATAAAATGTTATACTTGCTGAAAATATTATGTTAAATTTTTAATTTTACTATTTAGTTAAAAAACAACAAAAAAAACTTTAAATTTCCAAATATTACGTTTTAAGCTACACGATTTTTTTGTCACTTTCGGTCGCCATCCAAACGTCATTCACACCCGCTACTTGTCAACACGTAATTTATCGCCTAGATAAGCGCTGACAAGAGGGCTACTGTTTTTAAAGAGTGATTTATTTCGTAAATATCAAGTCAGTAAGCACTTAATACTTGTTTGAAATCAGATAAAGGTAGGTTTCAATTATAAAAATCGACTTAAATAACGTGTCAGGGAGGTATATTTTTTTTTTGCAAGATTTTTAAATCAGAAATTTAGTTACTGTTTACATAATCTGTCGATTCGTCAATAATGGCGGTAAATTTAAAAAAAAAATTTTGCAGTTAAATTTTTGATTCCGAGCAATATAATTTCGGTTTGAACTAAACCAGGGTATTTTACATATGGTAATTAGTAAATTTAATCTCTTGGCTTTCAATTAAAGGTAAAATTAAAGCTTCAAGAAAACGTTTTTATTTTTAAAAATTAAATTTAAATTGAGGTATCGAAAATCGGCAGTGATTTTTTGTACATACCTAAAATTAAGATATAGTTGCAGAATAGGCACCGTGGCCAGAGATAATCACTACTTTTAATTTCATTAGGCTATTAAGTTTTTTTTTTCTTTTATTATTTTACTGTTACACCGGTCGTCGACTAGACAATGGCGGTGAAGTATGGGCTGATTTGATCATGCGCATTTAGTCAATAAAGCTAAAGCGCATGCGTGAACAAAGGGAAACGATAGTAATAGTAAAGCTTTATCTAATCAGGCATCCCATATATAAATTTACTTTTATTTAATTAAGTTACTGAGAGGCTCAAGTTTTCTAAGTAAAATCATTATATATAGGTGCCCTACGAAAGCTAAAACAAACTCACTCCACTGGGTTTCTTAATATACAATAAATAAATAAAATATCTTCAGTTTGTGTTTCATATACAGGATGACTGAAAAAGCTCCTAACTTAAAAATCCTTATTTTATTAACTATAATTTTTAAGAAAAGACGTATACGAGAGGAAAGCGTTTAGCATGAGGTTTTATTTAAAATTTGGTATGGGTACCAGATTTTGATACCAGCTTTACAAGCCGCCAGAAATCACGTCAATTGATCTAATTGTGGTATGGAAGACATGTTGTATTCACCCCTTAAAGTCCTTCCAAAGACTTAGTTTAGTAGACTTGCTCTTTTTACCGACCCCACAAAAAAGACAGTGAGTTAAACTCAGGACTCCGGCGTAGTCACTCATACACAAAATAGGGAGTTACTTTTCAATCACCCTGTATTACTGTTGTAACTTTTTTCAGATTACGGATTAATAAAAAAAAAAGTCGAATGCACAAATTTTTTGGTCACAGTACCACTAAAGTTGGTGTATTCTGAATTTACCAAAATTCTTTTGAATGACAATGATTGTGATAAAATTAACGATACAACTTTTGAGTGCTAATATGGATGAATGTTGGATTGCTTTTAAATTTGTGGCAGTAACTTTCGGTGAACCTGTACAACTAGCACCCCCCGCCTGAAATGTTTTTGCTTTTTTAAAAAAATTTTTTTTTTACTTTTTTCTGTGCATTATTATCGATTAGACCCTAAACTATCAGATTTGCAAAGGAACTAGGAAAAACTTCAATATTTAAAGAATTTTAAAGTTAATCAGTTTCTCATGCAACGTATTAATAAATCGATCCCTCATATTGAAAACACTCGCTTTGTGGTCAAGTAAAAATCCATTCTTGGGGTTTTCGAAGAATAAGTTGCCATTGTAAGAACTTTTTTTGGAAAAAATAAAAGTAAAAAAATAAAAATGAAAAGCCAAAAGTTACAGGAGGCGTGCTGGTCGTACAGGTTCCCCAAATTTCGTTTTATCTGAGGTATGCATACTTTTATTATTCTTTTTTTTCTTCAGTTATTTTCTTTGGGAAATAAATTGGTAGAATAATTGCTACAGACACATAAACCTAGGGTAGTTTTTGTTATTACAAATTTTTATTTTACTGTAAATAATTCGTAAAATGTATTAACTTTCAGAAAACTGAAATAAAATTAATGTTAATAATATCAAGTGGTTAATGTATACATGAAACGATTCGAAAACAGCTTTATGGTTATAAAAAAACAGAACTTAGATATTAGAATTACCAAAATATTGAATATCAGCTCAGATACTAATGAATTACCGAAAAACTGGAAAAATCTAAAGAAACAGAGCATTAAACGCCATAGAAAATAAAAATACAACACTTATATTCATTAAGTAACCTATCTGAACAAGATAAAGACTTCATTTTGAAAATTTCGAGTAAAAAAAAACAAAACAAAAAAAAACATCACACATAATAGAGCTGGAATCTAATCTAAAAATATCAAAAACAGTTTAAATAAATCGAATTTTAAGTGGAAGATTTGTCTATATTTTATGCATATTCCTATGCTTTTTATTATACATAATAACTGAGGCTACGAAACAGCATATAAGTACTTAATAGAAAAGTACAAAATACAACCTTATTTCTATTGAAATAATCATTTACATCAAATATCGTACTTAAAGAATAACACAGGAACATTAAATACGAACCGAGAAGAACTTGAACGCGGGAAGCTTTCAAATCTTTTCTGACGTTAACGAAACGAAAAAGCCAAAGTTCCTGGGTAGAGGCGACTTATTCGAGAAGAAAGAGAAATGATTGGTTCCTTTCGGTGAAGAAGAGGAGGAGGAGGAAAGGAAAAGTGGGAGGCAAGAAGAGGAGGAGGAAAGGAAAAGAAAGGGGGAGGGGAAGAAGAGGGGAGGAGGAAAGGAAAAGTAGGAGGCAAAGAAGAGAAGGAGGAAAAGAAAAGAAAAGTGGGAGGCGAAGAAGAGGAGGAGGAGGAGGAGAAGGAAAGGAAAAGTGAGAGGTAAAGAAGAGGCGGCGGGAAGGAAAAGTTGTACAACGGCAGAAACGTCAAGAGTATGGCAACAAAGACGAGAACATTTCGAACAACGTAAATAGTATAAATAACTATTTATTAGATTGTTTATTTAGAAGGATAATTTTATATTTACAACAAAACCTAACACACTTGTATTAAAAGTGATACAATGCAAAAAAAGCCGGCGCGTACTACCACGAACCCCCGACTGAATGGTGCCCCGGAGAATTCTTTGTGACCATCGCTATCTTATCAATATTTGATTTTTTCTGTCTACATTTATATACGTTAAAAATTAAACTAAACGCAACTAACTAGAAAAGGGTGAAAAGATTTCGCGGGTTTTGATGTCATTCCGGGGTCCTTTTGGTTCCTTTCAAAATCAATGTTAGGAATCGAAAAACACTGTATAATATTTAATAATTTTATCCATAATGTTGAATGCATAAAATTATTCAACTTTTTAAAAAGAAAAATCTGGTAAATGTTCGTTTTAACTCCCGACGGCTTTCCCCTTTTCAAATTTATCCAAAATAGCATTATTTCTGTGCAAATGTATCTGCTGAACTCAAATCAACAATTAGTTATTGAAGAAACCTACCTTTTTTGCTTTGAAAGTTCATAAAAAAACGAACTATATCTCTCACTTTTTCTCTCCCGTAACACTCACGAAGTCATGTAATTAACTGCAGAATGATGTTCTACGTAGGCAGCAATTTTCTGTCGATTTTATTCCTTTACTAAAACTTCCGGCGATGTTATGAAAGTACCTGTTATGAAAGTAATAAACGTAGAAATACAATAGTGCATTACTTTCATTGCCGGAAGTATCAGTAAATGAAGAAAATCGACCAAAAATCTGCCAACATTCGTTGCCTAAAACAGTACGTCATTCTGCAGTTAATTACATGACTTCGTGAGAGTTACGGGAGAGAAAAAGTGCAAGATATATATCGTTTTTTTATTAACATTTAGATAAAAAAGGTAAGTTTCTTCAAAAACTAATTGTTGATTTGAGTTCAACATATACATTTGCACAGAGATAATGCTATTTTGGATAAATTTGAAGGGGAAAAGCCGTCGGGAGTTAAAACGAACATTTGCCAAAAATCTTGAGTTGATGTTAATAAATTGTAGCCAAACGTTGATATATTTAAGACGGAATTATTTATAATGACATGTTTCTAATCTGTATTTACAGACATTGAATTTATTTTCAGGTTTTCTACTTGAATTATTCACCTACATTGCATATGATCCATTGTTGTACATAATTAGGTTTACAATAAAATTTGTATTTTCTATGAATACTACCTCATAAAAACTGGAATGTAATAGAGTAAATAACCTTGTGTCATAAATTTAGAATGGAGGAGGGGACATGCCTTTTGTACCGACTTCACAATGCAGCATTTATCGTTTATCAATTCATCAAGCAAAAAAAATTCATTCATATGCTTATAAAAATTTACAAAATTATTCAACAAGGAATAAGTAAATAAACAAATATCAAATAAGAAAATCCCTATTATTTCCCATTTTATAAAAATCGAATCGAATGGAAATCATTTCAATAGACAACCTCATATGTAAATAGTGCTTAATATTTTTATGTGAATTCTAAAGAACAAAGAAAATGTATAAATCCACTTTTATATATGTGGATTTTACTCAACTATTAATAATCACTTTTTGTTTTTAAAACAATAAACGTTGCCGTGGTGTGAAAGTAGTTAAAGCAATAGCATTTTCAAAGGAAAAACCGTTTTTTTAAAGCACCGTTATTTGTGTACGTAAGTCAAACAAAGTTTATTAAAGAATAAATAATTAAAATTTCATTGAACTCTTATTATTCTTTGTTGTTCCTTTCAATATTTTTTTGGTTTTAATCTGACGATAACCTAAATGTTTTTAAAGCGCACCCTCAATTGTGAAAAGTATGTTCTTGTATACAGATAAGTGTATATATATATATATATAAACAGTAGAGCTTTGTTTGCTCTACTTTCGTATAGAGCGCTTTAGTGTTAGGGTTTTCGTCTTGGTTTTTTTTTTCTTTCTTACGAATGCTTGACTTTTTGTTCATGTATTTCTTCGTTTGTTTCTTTTTTTAATTTCCCCTTCTTTTCTCTCCGAGTTCATTCTCGGTAGGTTGTACAAGACGATTTAAATTATAGCTTAATTAATACTAGTTTCGGCAGAGTTAGTTCTGTTACTATTGGCATTGTTATTACTATAGTTTATATATATATATATATATATATATATATATATATATATATATATATATTAATGATGTGCCAGCAAGGTAAACAGTGCCTACACTGAATAAAATAAATCAGTAGCTACATTTTCCTTCTATGACCCAATATTCACCTGATCCAACAAAATTATAAAGGTTACTCAGATTATTATGCATAAAATGCGAAATATTGTATGTTTTGCAGATTTGCTACGTAAAAGGTCATAAACACCCTACTCCTACCCAGAGCAATTACTGAAAGCTCGTGCCTTATATATATATATATACACAAAAAATAAAGAAAAGCTCAACACATAATCATATTGCTCTGGATAGTAGCCATTGAGCTATCTGTATAGAACGAGTTCTTAATAATTTATATTGAATACATCTATTTGGATTATCCTCTTCGTTCAAGAATTTGACAATATATTATATTATATATATATATATATATATATATATTTCCTTTGATAATATTCCACAAAAGACGAAGCGCATCGATTAAGTTAAGTTTTCCTTTTCCCTTTATTCATATGTATAGACTAACAGTATAGCCCGGCGTTGCTCGGGCGTAATCAAAGCTTTTATATATATTAACGGTTTTCTGCACTATTGTAAGAACTGCAACCTTGAAACTTCTGAATATCGTTCTAATGTCTTTGTCTATGAGTGGATCAAATTTGATTAAAATCGGACCACTCCTTCTATAACCCGATTTTTTCGATTATCGATTTTCGATATTTATCGGGGGTACCTTGACACAAAACCTAGCTAAGAACACTCGCAGATGCTTATAGTACAACTGTGTAAATTTTCAAGAAAATCAGTTCAGCCGTTTAGGAGTCTATAGGTAACGGACACATACAGACAAAGTTCAATTTATAAATAAGTTTAGATATATGACTTATCAGCGATATATTTATTTATTTCGGCAATAGAAAAGAAAATCTTCCCTTAATACATTCAAGCGTGACAAGCACCAAAAATACGTATCAGCAGAGAAGTTAATATTAAGGAACCAATTATTTCACTTAGGATTCACCCACAGTAGCCAAGTGACCTAAAAGCGTTGATTCGCGAATTTGTGGAAATATGAATTGTGATTGTATTTCCTGTATCTGGACTCAGTCAGAACGGGACAAACTATAATTAAGTAGTACTATATAAATGCTATACGAGACTTTTCTCGAGACATGGTCAGCTGAATGAGATTAATCTCTTCCTCACCGTTGATTAAATAAACAGTTCAGATCAAAATTCCCTTTTGGTTACCCGAATCGACAAGCACCTGATGAAGACCAGAGGGCACAACTGACAAAATATTGTGATAACATCAACGAAGATGTGGAACATAACGCAGCTGTGTCCATGATGTAAATAATGATAACTCATGCTAGAAATTCAGATAAAAAATTATTCATTGTCAAAAAACTAGAAAGAATTCCAGCAAGATTAACATATCTATTGGTATCATGATTAAAATCTACAGATGCTATTAAGTTTAAAAAAGAGATCCACAGATGCCATGGTCCTGGGCATGACAGTAAATTGCATCCGGCAGCAAGGCCTCTGATTGGGAGCTTGTGAGGAGCATGGAACCACCTCTTAATTGCTGTTGTTCTCAGGTCCACCCTAAGCCAGAGTAGTAGCACTTGTTAGGTTCCCAGCTATGGACAAATAGTTAACCCCAAACTGAAGTCAAAACTCTATGAAAGTATAAAAATAAACTTTTATAGAAATATAAACATAAAACTAGAGTTTATAGAAAAATATACATTTTTGTAGGAAAAATATTACCAACAATACATTTTTTAAGAAAAAATTATTACCATAACACATTTTTGAAGGAAAACAATTTTACTCAGCAAAACATTTTTGAATAAAAAACTAGAAGACATTTTCAGTTTTCTAAAATAAAAAAAAGAATAAAAACAAAAGATTTTCATTCAAATTTAACTAAATCAACCATTTTCACTATAAACGAACTTATAAAAAAAATTACCTTAAAACCCCACCTTTTTGGCATTAAATAACCGACAGAGTTTGATATGCCGTTAAACAAAACTCAAACTCAAACAAATGCCATTATGTTTACCACCGAGATCCACAGATGACTCAAGGCAAACCCCAGTCTCAGCACTAACTTCCACAATGCTTCTCTGTTGACGATACTGATAATTTAGTGAAATCAACTAATACACGGTGGAGAAGAAGTCGGTGTACAATGGATTACTCTTAAAGTTTTCGTGCAGTAACAATCATGTCATTGGTACATCGTCCAGCAGGAAAATTCACCCTAGGTCTCTGGATTTGAAAGGATGCATATATGAATGACAGACATATGAAATATAATACTGGCAAAAAACTTCCTACCGATCATAGCAATAAAACTCCAGGAAAATCGCTTCATTATCCTTTGCTTTTAATGTTTGGTGCTGAAATAATGTTCATCCCATCTTGCGGAAACCTTCCTCCTTTCAAATGTTGGGCTATAAAATTGGTTACATTGCATCAAATAGAGTGTTCCACCACAAAAACAAAAGAAAAAAAAGAAAGAAAAGAAACACTTCAACTAAGATTCTGTCCTTTCCAGGAGACTTTACAGGAGCCTTACCACAAATAAACTTTTTCAATGCTTTTTTGACTTGCACACCTGTTGTTATGTGCGACATCATTCAGATAGTTTGCTTCGTGGTAAGCTATTTACGATGTCATCATTGACAACTGATGGAATAAGCCAATAAATTGTTCCTACGAAGATTTCAAAATCAATTCATTAATAATGTGTTTTCTTCCTTACATTGCAGAGATGTGTTCAGTTGTTTGAGCAAAAGTCTTAGTCTGTCAAGAAACTACATATAATTTCTATTAGCAGGACGCTGAATTTCGGCTTAGATCGAAGTTCACCAATTGTTCTCCATTGTCCCAAGTTTTTGCCGAATTTCCTTGTTAATAAATTTGAACTTATTTTTATATTCCATCCGTTTATTTTCAAATAAAATTTTTTAGCAGTTTTTCATGACACTCATGCTTCTTTTCTAAAACTTCGGTGTGTTGCTGGTTATTATCTATTTTAATTTTAAAACCAACTACGTCATATTTTAATTTTTAAAATATTTAAAATATTTAAAATATTTTAAAATATTTTAAATATTAAAAATATTTTAAAATATTTAAAAAATATTTTAAATATTTTAAAACCAACTACGTCATATTTTAATTTTAAAACCAACTACGTCATTTAGTTTATTAAATTTCATGTTAAAGTAATCAACTAAACGCCAGTATAATGTCCCTTCGATTTTAAAGTTATTTTCACAATTGTTCAGCTTATCGACATCAATTTCTGTATGAAATTTCAATTGTTTTAAAAAACTTTTCCGAAGAATCTCTTTGAGCTTTGCCCTTACCAGATGGTGATTAGTCGCCTGTTTCACAACTCACATAAGACTAAGACCACTATTTTATAGTCATTTAACTAATTAACCATATACCTTGGATGTGTCCATGGGTGTTTGCAACTGGAAAATGTGTTAAAATAGATATTCCACACCAAAACGAAGCATACGGGCAATGACGAGGTTTTGAAGATTAAAGAAACTAAGAGGAAACTGTGGCACAAGGTCTATAGTATGGGGCTCCCACAGAGTATGTAACTCGATATTCAGCTGTGATAGGCTCTAGCGAGACAAGCTTGCTAAATATTACACCAAATCAAGGTACTCAAGCAGCTCAAATAGATTGAATATTCATGTATACTTTATAGAAAAGCCTACACCTCCCTCAGTTCTTACTCCGCGGGATTTCTTATCCAGCCCAAGGTAAACGCTTTTATATTTTCTCAATGATGTTCACCCTGTACATAACCGTATGCAGACAGTACAACGAAAGACATTCACCGACAGACAGTTTGCCAACAGACAATTCACAGACATAGCAAATGATCAACGCTTTAAGTCTGTTCAAGTTCAAGCGCTCATACATTTCTTTATTACAATCTTTCTAAACTTTTACTTGTCATCAGAACGAGGAATCAGAAAGCTTTTATTTGAGAGATACGTCTGTATTGTTGGCTTTTAGAGAATCTAAAAGC
This sequence comes from Ascarosepion bandense, assembly GCA_037127315.1. NCBI lineage: Eukaryota > Metazoa > Mollusca > Cephalopoda > Sepiida > Sepiidae > Ascarosepion > Ascarosepion bandense. The sequence continues at coordinate 2,815,166 of JBBBDQ010000775.1, forward strand.
TATTGGACCTACGAACAACTAACACTGTGATGATGTAATCGATGATGTAATTATCAGAACGCCTTCGAAACACTCGCATCCACCAACACTTAGTTCGTTGACAGTTTAAAAAAAAAAAACCCCGAATGAGAGCTTGAAATTGAAAAGACTTAAAGCGTCGACTAAATGGCCGGTCTGTAAATTATCTGTCGGGAAACTGTCAGTTGGCGAATTTTAGGCCCTATCCCAGTATCTAAGCCAAGGTTAGAAACTCATTTAGGCACTTCGACGTGGGGTAATGTTTTGTAAGCTTGTCTTGCTTGATCAGTTACGACTGATCACCACTGGATGCTCTACACTTTTGGCCTTGTGCCATGTCTAAGCTACGATTAGGGAATCGCCTTAATTTTCTTTCTTTTCCTTAAAGTCAAACATTGCCTTTGATATCTTCTTCTATGTGCTGGCTCCTTTCAGGACGTAGACGATCATGGCTTTCCACACCTCCCTACTGCTGGTGGCTCTTAGCACGCTTTCTCCTGTTACACTACTCAACCCTCTTCCTTCATTCATCTGATCAGGCCCTTCAATTATGTCATCCGCTGCTTTTCCCTGTCTCTTTTTCCCTATATCTGGCCTGTTAGTATCAGGTTCTCGAAACCCTCTATCCTCATTTGCATGTCCCAGGAACTTTAGCTGTCTCTTCCTGATGCTCAGTATTAATTGCTCTTGATATACCACACGCAAACAAGAATGACCTAATTCTTAGCTAAGATTGCTTCCCCGACGGCAACAATCTCCAGGAGTTTAAATGTAAGGTCAATAGACACCTAACACACTAACTCGCATCCATTCTCTCAAAAACTCTTCTCATCTACCCAACCCTCAGCCTCAGTATCCTTACCAGTCTATCACCCTCCTTCTGACATGTCCTATATCTAACCACTCTTTCTCTTTACCTTCCCCTATATAACACCTTACGCAATAGTGGCAGTGGAATGCCTTGCTTGGGGTGAAATGATTAAAACAAAAGAACGAAATATATAATAACAGGATGTTACTTTGTCTTGCAGATGACGCGGATGAAATTGTTATTATTTCTAAAATGTTGATGATGATGATGATGATGAAAGAAGAATGACGATGATAATAATAATAAAAATAACAATGATGATGATTAAGGAATGTAATAGCAGTCAAACGAACACGACGGAAACGCGTTTGTCATGTAAAAACATTTGCGTATACAGAAACGGATTAGCGATTCTGTCAGACGAAGGTGATCTGTTGGGATTGTTAAAGAACGTAGATATGTTTCTGTCTCAACAAAACTGCCATAAACTCCAAATAAATGAAACAAATGACAGAAAGATAAAATGAATACAATCATAATATAATGTTTTTATGGATAGGTATTTGAATGCTATCACAATGCGCTTAATAAAATAAAGAAAGTGAAGAAGGTATTACCTATTTATTATTCATTAATATTTCGATAACAGAATCGCATCTTCAGAATGATAGGAGAGCTTGATTTCACGTCCGTTGGTGGACCGTGCCTTTAAACGAACGGTCCTCTTTTACTGCTACTGCTGCCGTTAATTGTAGTCAGTATGTCTGTGTGTGTGTTATTGCATGTATGTGTGCGTGTTTATGGTTTATATAAGTGTGCGCAATATTAGGATTTAGCTTTTTCGCTTCTTTGTGAAAGTGATAGTGGGTGCCGTTTTACGATTTGATGATATATATGTCTGTTTTAATTTATGGTTTAATATGTGCGCGTTGGCCGGTGGAAAGTTTTTTTTTTCTTAATTCTTTTGTTTTATATCCTTTCGTTGAGATGTGATAAAGAACGGACCGGAATAAGAATTCGAAGAAAAGTCTTAAATCCATTCGGGTTCGATAACATTCCTTTACGTGCAAATATCATTTTTTCTCTGCTCAGCTACGAGTTGAATAGAAAGCCAGACTTGGCTTTTGTTCGCAGGAAGCTTAGGGCAGAAAAATCATCAGTCATGAATCGAAAGAGACACTATCACCAGAGTAGGTATCACGTATGAAACTTGATTTTGAATGACACTTACGTGCTTATGTACAGGTCTACGGCGCGTTATAATATACATGATTACAATGACACTAACGACCATTGTGAAATAAAATGACCGAAGTCAATGTCGTGAAATGATGACAAACTAGCAGCGTTTCGTGTGATTGGATTCATTGCCTTATGATGCCTTTCTTCGGGTAAAATACGATTAATACGAAACACGCATGAGACAATATATATATTTGTACGTAAGGCAGTTTTGAGAGCAAAAACAATATTCGCTGGCTGCAAATTCATGAGCCTACCTATTTTATTAAATACAACAGAAAGAATTCTTTTAAAGAATTGCTTTGTAATCATGTTTCGTGTTTTCGGACAAGTATTTTGCACGGCGTTTCGAGATTATTAACACGAGTCAAATTCCCGTATTATGAATATTTATCTTAATAATTTGAAAATAATTCTGCTGATAATGTGTTTTTATTTATGGTAAGTGGATATTTGGCGATTATCTTACACGGTCTCTGTCGTTCAATCCAATGTGTCTGAAAAAGGCAACAATCAGGTAAGCATAGCTTCTGGTCTTTTTGGATCAGAGAAGTTCAAATAATGTAAAACCCAAGTCCCTCGGTTGGGTTTATTGCTCAGCTCTTAAGGCGTTCCGAAAAAGGGAAGTGCCGAGAGGGTTTGGGTTGTTTTTCCGCAGTATTGCCCTAAACCTACTTTAAAATGACCTTGGATTACATTCGGTAGTGTTATGAGAGCGTTGATAAATAAAAGCTTCTTAGCCTTTTGGCTTCGATTAAAGAGTATTATGTATCGTCAGCCGGATAAACTAAATTTTATTTTAGTTGTGGCTCTATCTCTTTCCCAGCGTGCAACTGTCTAGTGAAAATATTACTGAGAGGTTCCCAGTTTCGGGAAACAGCTGATCGCGGCAGTATCCTCTTCAATGCACTAAGGAGGGAATATCGGTAGCAACACCAATGCCAGGGCAACTGACACTTGCAAAAGCTGAGCAATTTTGGGAGGACTTGGTCTTGGAGCACTTGCTCAGGTTCCCAATATTAAACCCTCTTTGTGCCATATCCGGCAAGCGTGAGGCGGCAAAAAAAGTCCCACGGCAATTTGGTTGATATGAAAGTGTAGTGTCTGTTCTTATAAACTTTATCTGATTCTTTCTTTCTTTCTCTTCCTATTTCTTCTCTCTCTCTCTCTCTCTATATATATATATATATATATATCATACTGCTGATCCACGTATACTGTCTTAATATGTATAGGAAAAACTACTAAAAAGTTGTAAGTTTAAAAATGTATTTTTTGACAGTATTTGCTTTCTGTTATTATATATATATATTTGATATTTTAGACCGTCGGTTTCATCAGAAACAAATCTGTTTCTGATGAAAGGCCGAGGCCGGTCTGAAATATCAAATATATATATATAATAACAGAAAGAAACAAATACTGTCAAAAAATACATTTTTAAACTTACAACTTTTTAGTAGTTTTTCCTATATATTTCTATTTTTCACTCTTTCATTTTCGCATTTTAAAAAAGTAATGTCTTTTTCAACACGATTAAAAACGAAATAGTCAATTATTTGTGAGGTATTGACTGGGCGTAATGGTCATGCTAACTGACGAAGGGTGAAACAGACAAAATTATAATTGTATATTTCTTGACACTGTCTCTCAAATTACTTTCAAGTACTTGAGAAAACAGAAAAAAATTAATTGAAATGTTCAAATTAATATTTTACTATCGTTGATTAACCCTCTAGGGCCATTCGTATCATATTTGATACAGTATGAAAACAAGCCTTGAAAGAAATATTTTCCTGAACAATCTTTTAAGAGAAATATTTTATAAATTTCAAATGAAAGCAGTACTGACTGCTCAGTCAATGAATACCAAATGTTTCCTTATAGGGAAATACCAAATGTTTCCTTATAGGAAAATACTGTCAAATATGATACGAATGGCCCTAGAGGGTTAAGGCATCAATGCTTTGTTTCAATGTTTTCTTGAATAAAGTCAACAAAAAGTGCTTGTTAAGGAATCTGGTAAGTTTCCCTTTCAGTGTCGGATGGAATTATATATATATAGTCATCCGAATACAGTTCTGTTTCGCTGTATCACAGCACATCATTACGGCTAGACATCCGATTGTTTCTAGCAGGGATTGAAACCCGACTGAATTGGCAGTGTTGGAGATTCTACTTCTAAGCTATCGGCACACGATGGAAGAGGATTGATTTTAGCGTGTTATATACACAATGTAAACAAACGCCAGTAGCAAAGAGCATTCAATTCATTGCTGAAGAACGATAAGTAAACAGCGGTGAGTAGTTACCGTTTTTAAAATATATCACACACACACACACACACACACACACACACACACACACATATATATATATATATATATATATATATATATATAAATTGTACTTCGGGAGCAATCATTACTTCAGACATGTTTGTTTGAATAGTATCGACAATTTCTGCCTCTCAAAATTTTAAGTTTTTCAAAGTTTTGAATTAGTTGTGTTATGTTTCCGGTAAATTTGCCAAAATTTATATTTACTTGATAAACTTATTCGCTGTGTACTTTCGAATGTTGACGAATTCGTTTTCATTGATTGAGTTTTGTGTATGTTTACGTAGCTGTTTTTAGTCAATTCCGGCGTTGTCATGGTTGTGGAAAACAAATTCAAGTAACTTAATCTGTCAAATTTAAATTTCCAGGCTGTGAAAATAATTCTATTTTCACAACAATGAGCTAACATTGCCTGATGACGAGGTCAAATCTCGAAACAGAGACATTTTCGTGTAGCAATGTAAGCTATATTAATTCTTAATGAAAAACAAATTTAATTCTATTATGGTACACAATATTTGTTGCATTGAGCATTTATTTAAAAAAAGTAAATGCCGGAGAACTAGGAATTCTAAAACTGCTCGTTCTCTTCTCCTGGCTATATATATATATATATATATATATATATATAGTCATCCGCAGACAGATCTGTTTCAGCTCATCAGTACGGTTAGACACCGATTGCCTTTAACCCAGGATTGAAACCCGACCGAATTGGCGTCAGTTGGCGATTCTACCTATATATATATATATATATATATATATATATATATAGTCCGTAAACGGCGAAGATATATGGCAACGAATATTGTGTGCTCTGATGAAATGAGCTAATTTAGCTTATTGAAATGAATTATAATTTATAACAATTTAATCCTTTATATATATATATATTTATATACATATATATATAACTATTTTTTGGTTCCTTCTTACTATCTTAGTTTGTGTCAGCACTTTTCGGCATATCTATACCTCAGTCTCTTTACATTCAATTATTACTTTATCTAAGATCTGTAAATCTTTTTGCACATGTGTGCTAACAAAAGAAACATTAAGCAAGTAAAAATATTTTAAGAGAGAATAAAAGAAAGAAAGAAATTTACAAGTACCTGTTTGTATAATTATTGCTTCAGTCCTTCTCACACTAATTTAACCAAATATCTCACGGCGGAGTGTTCGTGCACGTCGACGACAAAAACTTATTGTAATTTCTTTTATCCTGTTAACTAGCTTTTTTTCCTATACATTTGGTTAGGTAGGTGGAAGTAGTTCTTGGTCAGAAGAAGTTTTTCACTTTGTGTGAGGAAGGCTTTGGTGTTTTGTTTTGTTTTTGAATTACTGATCACAGTGGAACTCAGTCAGGTGTACAGTTGTAGGTAAACACCGAATTAGACGAAGTAAGAAACCTATTCACTTCAATCAGTCTTTTTCTCTCACACGCAGAAACATATATATATATATATATATATATTGTGCATTTGCAATCCAGGTTATTATCGACTTTTATGGGAAAGAAAGGTGGCGGCAGATGACATCGATGTTTAGCTTGGTAGACAGGCTGACTCCTTTATTGAACAGATATATTGAAAAGCAAGGACGATCCTCGTATTATCATTGGCATTACAAATTCGACAAATAAAAAGCCCCGAGAAATAATATCGATCGCTGGAAGCAGTTGAAGTTTTCTGGCAATTAAGCTTCCATATTCCGGCGTTTACCTTGAAATATTTCTGTCAGTAAATTATTTAAAACGAAATATCTATGTCCGTAAACGAAAACGATAAAGAAAACAGACACATATATATATATATATATATATATATATATATATATATATATATATATATATACTTATTTATAAATGGAACTTTGTCTGTGTGTGTGTATCCGTTACCTATAGACTCCGAAACGGTTGAACCGATTTTCTTGAAAATTTACACAGTTGTACTATAAGCGTCTGCAAGTGGTCTTAGCTAGGTTTTGTGTCGAGGTATCCCCGACAAATATCGAAAACCGATAATCGAAAAAATCGGGTTATAGAAGGAGTGGTCCGATTTTAATCAAATTTGATACACTCATAGACAAAGACATAAGAAACGATATTTAGAAGTTTCGAGGTTGCAGTTCTTACAACAGTGCAGAAAGTTGATAATATATATATATATATATATATATATATATATATATATAAAAGGCAAGATGTTTGTGTGTGTGTCTGTTTATCTGTCTGTATGTCGTATCTTTTCAGTCGTTTTGTTTTAGTTTCTGCTTCGGGTTTGGCTCTAAGTAGGTATAATTGTAGTTATTAGTCTCAGCCATATTTACTCAGAGAACTTATTTAGCCTTCAAAATTCAGTTTACGACAAAAAAACTTATTCGATATCGATACCAGGAAATCAAAATTTGACGTACATCAATTCATTTTTCTTTCAGTCTACGGTTTCGCTTTAACTGGAAACAACTATTACTTTTTAGTCTTTCGTGCCAACGTCCAAATTGTCTGAGCTCCAGGACCATGGATTAGTTTTAAAGCTTTCATTAAACCCGAGCAACGCCGGGCTATACTGCGTAATAAAATCAGTAAGAAATGGAGATGTGTATATATATATTTTTTTTAATAATTATTTCACCCCAAGTCACTGGTGCGCAGAAAATTGCATTAGGCAAAAAACCAAAGTACAAGGGATGTCGAAGAAAGCATAAGAAATGGATGGGAATCAAGTAGATAAAAGATGGCAATTTATGTTGTATTTAGGAAGTTATACAAACAGCGAAATTCAAGAAAAGAAACTCTTAGTGTAATTACTTTTAACTATTTTGATGGTAACAGGGTGGGACCTTGTCGTGGCGGCATCCCCCATTCAACGGATTGAACTCTTCCTTCTACTACATATACATTCCCTCACAAAAGGTGGGAGCAGAAGAGCAGAAGGGAAGCGATAGGCAGAGATAGAGTGAGATAGCCAAGACAGCTACCGTACGACTATTGTGAGTCCCAGTTCTAGTATTACTACCTAACCCGTATTTATCGTTCCACCAACAGAGTTCCGAGTATTTTTATTTTGCTGTGTTTAATACATATGTGGTTATTTCCTATTTTGGTTGTTGTATTATTTTTTGCTGGACTATTAACCGGGTCCAAGACAGACCTTGATGCCAATCTAGCAGCACGAGTAAATATATCTGGTCGGGGGACCAAGGAAGAAAGTTTGTCAGAGAAATTGCAATGGAAAGACTTGTAGAATGGAAAAAAAAAGAAAGTCACTTCACGTCGGGGAGAAATTGACCGAAGGTGAGCTACTGAGAAGTGATTATATAGCAGGTCCACATTTGGATTTGTCGAGAACCTCAAGCAGCACCCGACCAGATATCGCAACAATATTCAATGAATGGTAGATTTATAAATGTGCAAAACTGATTCTAACGAGAAAAAACTTCCTGGCCAGATCCAGTGACCTTACTTTCCTGGCAGTGGGTACAGCTATTGATTCGATGTATTCACACCATTTGAAATCATTTTATGAATAAGAATTATTGAAAGAATATACACTTGTATGCTGACCTCTGTTGTGCTTGACAATAACAAGACGGCTTTGTAACACCTAAATCCGAAACACACATACATACACATGCAAAAAAGAAACGTCTTTCACACAACACAATACAGAAAAAAAACTCCCCTTGCCAATGGCCTTTTGTACGTGTTACTGGTGATATTATCTGACCTTCATTTGACAGTCGAAGGAATCTGTTTACTTTTAACTTCCTTAAGAGGAAAAGTAAGATGGTGTTTAGGCCGGCAGCAAACGGGTGAAAGAATGTGCCAACGACACTTCGCATTCTTCAAACGAAGTGTAAAACAATATCAGCGATCAAATTTGAATACAATTTTAATATAAACAATTCAGCAGAAGAGAAAAGGTGAGAGCGAGTTTGTAGAAAATCTGGGAAAACAGATTTCTGTGTATTCACACATGTGTTATTATGTGAAACAGATGCATATAGATATATGTATTTCAATCACAAACAAAGCTGTTTGATAGTAAAATATAAAAAGAGTTCCTATTAATATTAATTATTAAAAATTAAATGATCCAGTCAGAGAGCTTGTAAAAATCCACACTCTAACAAAATTGTATTTTATCTACACACACTCTAACAAATAGCTGTATTTTGCCATGATGATTATGATCGCCTATGAAGCGAATTTCAGCCGTTGAAATGGCCATACCATCTCAGAAAATTATGTAATTATGGATATAGGTAACTTTCTCGGGAATTTTTTTTTGCGGTCTATTTGTGTGTTCTGACACGTATTTTATCTCGCTTGGGTCGACCACTCCGTATAACGGGAATATCAAAATGAGATGATTTTTCACGGCGTGACGCTAGTAAATCTTCCTGAGTGTGCTTGATGTAAATCGTCACGAGTATTTGTTGTCCCGTTCTTTTATTGGTGTCCAAACGAAAGCCAAAATTTAATCATGAGCTGAGAAATGTCACGCGGTGCATTTACTATGGTTTCCACGTGAGGGCGACGTTAAGTTTCTTCTAGGCAAACAAGTCGAAAGATCTGGGGAATACAAAAACTATGGACAATTTCTCGAAACACTCAGTCTTCAAAATAGCAAACTTGTAAGGACACAAGAAAATTATATTAAAAATCTTCACAAAATCTACTGTTCAGTTATTTCTTGCTCGTTTCCACTGTTTGTAAGTACACGTTATCCAGCCCAGGGATTGAACTCACAATCACCATCTCACAAGATTCTTACGATTTAATTCACTAGTGAATTTTGTGACTGATTGATTGGAAGTTCAATTGATGGATTAGACAGTGTGTACTTGCATTCAGTGGAAACGGACGATCAACAATTGAACAATGCTAACTAAAAATATCAGCCAGACAATATTCCCAGGCATGTGCAGTAGAACGAGAACAGTTTACTCTCTCTATATATAAAAAAGTCAGTTCAGAATATTCAGTAGGTTACGCAGATGGATATATACCTGATGAAGGTCGGAGAGCAACACGGCTGAAACGTTCTGATAATAGTAACAAAGACGAGGAAAATAGTTCACTTGTAAATGGTGTAAATAATAACTCTTCATCCTAGAAATGATGTATTGAAAGAGACATGATCGCCCAAGCGTGTATACCGTAGGGCACTTAACTGACTGACTGATAATTAATAATGGACTTTTCAATTCTTAAATTCATTCCGGCTTTTACTTTTCGCATGGATGGGTTAACATCGTTGGACTCCAATGCTACTCCCAGTAAGAACTAAACTCACCACCTAATTCTCATGCTGTACGGGACCTATTTGCTAACAATTGATCCATGCCTTAGTACCAATCGATTTGTAGAGAAATATAATTGCTTATATACTCCAGATAACAAAATATCTACCATTAAGAAATGTATACTATGAGCTGCTTGCTAAGAATTCAATACACATCGAAAATGAAAAATGTAGGACTATTTTCTATACGAAAGGAAATATTGATTTACAACAGGTGTTCGGCACTTCTACACGGCTTTTAATACAAAACATGTCTCAATGGAATATATATATATATATATATATATATATATATATATATATATATATATATATATATTGAGTGAAACTCAGAACTAATTATTATATATATATATATATAACCAAAAATATTGTTTTGATGTAAAGGAAACTGTTATTATCCCTGGAAAAAATAAGCTAAAAGCTGCTCATCGCATTTTGTGCGAGAAACTCTGACTTACATGTTTGGGTCGGCGTCCCTAGCCGTATTTCTTATGTATTATTACAGTGGTTATTTTGGGGGATTACAACCATATCGAGTTGAAACACTGATTGCCAGACGATCATCGATGTTAAGCAATGCTGAGCCTGGTCAATACCTAGATGGGCGTCTCCTTGAGAATACTAGGGATTGTAAGATTGGATACCATGCCGATGTAATAGATAATGACGCGGAATTGTTAAGCGAAGAGCCAAGTTACAATTTTAGTTGAGTCAGATATATTCACTTACATGGAAATACCATTAAGTAAAGGTATTAATCTCCCACTTATCCCCCAGCTATGGGTTAATTAGTAAGACTTGTATCACGAAATCATTGCTATCTAAAAATATTCTAACAATCTGGCTTTTAAAAAGCTGCAAGGTGATGATAAACCTTAGGAAACTAATCAAAAAATCTCACGTGGCAGGAAATTTTTGAACTAGCAACTTTTAAAATTACAAAGAATTATGGCGTTTTCATCCATGATTATATGAACCTAAGAGGTATTTTTTTAGTATGGTTACACTTAGTCATAATTTCCGTTCTTTCATTCAATAATTCGTTTTTGTTTGGGAATAGCATAATCTCTCACTTTTCTACTTGGCATAATCTACATATTTTGTCACCGTTGTAAGGCTTGGCTGTTTTTATTATACTCCACGTTATGTCTGGGTCTTTTCCATATTTTGATTGTAATTTCCACATGTGGCTAGCCAATTTTGTACAGTTTTTTAAGTTTTCTATTTTAATGTAGAATTGGGATTGAACCACCTGGTCTTGAAGGTGTCTTTGGTTGAACCCAAATATATTTTATTTTGGCCATTTAATTCATGTACCTTTGCCTTGTAAATGACATCTTTTGTGTTGCCAAGTCCTTAAAATGGACATTTATCTTTGTCCCTGCAGTTAGTGGTCAGTCTTGTTTTGGACAATGCCATCTAAGTTTCTGGTGTTTTGTTTTTTTATGAAAATATCTAAATTACTAGTGCAATTATAACTTAGCTTGATTGTGTTTCTGTTGAAAATTTTGTTTAGTCCTGATCCTTTTGGAAATTCTCTATCTATCGGTTTAAAAATATTTGTCCTAATTTAGTCTTTAGTTCTAAATTAAAGGTGTTGAACCAGATAATGCTTCGTTTATTTGTCTGTTTGGTTGAGAAATATATCGTAAATTTTTTTATGGCCAGGTTTTCTTAGTGCATCTTCATAGATATTTTTCTTTTCAGCAAATACTGTTTTATTTGACGAATTATTTGATAGTCTATGTTCTATTCCTTTGTGAATGTGTCTAATTATACTTTTGGGATAGGTGGATTTTGTATTTATTTATGTTAGCTTAGTGTTTGTTTTCATGTATGGCAAGACATTGCCAGTTTGTAAATTAAATTCCACATCTAAATATTGTACCACTTATCTATTTGTTTCTACTATTATATCAAAATCTAGTTTTTTGAATAGTTTGAAAAGGTCTTTTGTTGTTTGGTGCTATCATTAATCCGTCATCTCTATATAATCCATGGTTGTCTGGATGGATTATTTTGTTGATTTTATTTAAAATGTATATGCCCATCAATTCTGAAATTTCTGCTCCATCATACAGTCTTTGTGGTACATCAAATATGCCGTTGTTTGATTTTTTGATCCATGCTTTACCTTTGTGGAAAAGTATTGATTTACAGCAAGGTAGGATTATATCAATATGTTCAGATGGTATTTTTATGTACCTTTTAGAAAAATTAAATGCTTCTATTAAACATTTTTTCAGAAATTGACGGGTAAAAGTTTTTGTATGTCATATTTAATGAACGTGTATTTATTTTTGCATTCGGTTTTTTGGAACTAGGAAATGCAATCACTTGTGCTCTTCCACTGGTTAGCTTGAGTGGCAGTTCTTAGTAAGTCACAAATATTTTTTTAATACTTGATGGCTTATTTTGCCCACTTTTGTTTTGGTGGGATTCATAAGTCGAAATCATGGGTTGTTGGGAAAATCTTCTTCATGGCCTTTGATTGTTAAGAAAGCTTGTCTGCCTGTTAAAATTTGTATTTTTGGCTTAAATTTAGTTTGTCTGTAATAAGTTTAGCTTCCTTGTTGATGTTTTCAATGTAGGAATCCAGGAGTTTTTTGTAAGATTTTGTAATTTCCTCATTTATCTTTTTTTCGTATTCCCTTGGGTTTATTTGATATATATTGTTGGATTTGTCTCCCTTAATAAGGATATTTTGTGTCTTTTTTATTTTTGTTTCTTCAGTGTTTAATAATTTTATATTGTCGAATATAGAAATCATGTCTTTTTCGAAATTAATTAATTCTTTGTTTAAAGTGTATCCCACTTTAAACATTTTTTTTTACTAAATTACATTAATTAGTAGTTTTAAAATTTGAATATAAGTTTAAATTACACACATTTTTGTCTTTTTTCCCTCCTGCATATTTTTTTAGAAAGAATAATGCTTTCCATCTTATCCTGGTCAGGAACTGTTGAATTTTTTGTCATAGATGCTGCATGTATTCTTTCCGGTTAGGTATTGGTATATTTTTTAGGGAGTGTAAAGTTTTTAATTTCATAAAAATAATACATTGTGAAATAATAATAATTCCATCTTCAATGAAAAATTAGAACCACAAAAATTTATCACAATCAAGCCATAAATTTATCCCAGTTCAATGATTAACAGAATTTCCAAATACAAAATCCCAGCAACATCTGGCTACATTTTCAACGATTTATTCTGAAACGTCTACAGACCTTTTCCTTCACACATATACACTTATATTAACTAACGTTCCCGTCCAACATATACGTAAGTAAGCGTTTCTACATAAATATACGCAATCACACACTCTATCGTCTTAAGAAGATAACAATTAACACTGCATTTAAATTTTTGAAGATCAAAGTTGGCTGGAAGGAAGGAAGTCACAAGAGTGCACCGTAAGGCGTGCGAGAAAAGAATTTCCGCTTATATCTAGCCACTTCAACTGTAAATTGATGAGACCTCACAGACAGTCTAGTTTACTTCTATGTGCATTGTCCTTTCAGAACGCATGGCTTTCGACGTATCTTTATTCTTGGTGACTCTTAGGACACTTTCTCCTGTAACATCTCGCAGTCCCCGTTCTGTCATCTCCATGTCCAGGCCCTTCAAATATGTTACCCGCTGCTTTCTTTTGTCTCTTTTTCCCTCTATCTGACCTGTTAGTGTCAGGTTCTCCAAGCCATCTTTCCTCACTGCATATCCCAGGAACTGTAGTTGTCTCTTCTTGATGCTCTATATTAATTTCCTTTTTCATTCTTTTAAAAACCTCACCATTGCTCACATGATATCCGCAGTATTCTTTTGTAGAATTACATTTCAGTTGCTTCAAGTTTTTCCTTCATCTATGATGCTGTGGTCCAACATTTACTGCCATATTAAAGAACTGACATCACATAGCAATCTAGTACTCTCTTCTTTGTTTCTTTGTGAAAGTTTCTTGTTTCTTAATACATTACTCAGCTTTTGAACACGCCCTTCGCCATGCCAATTAGCCTTTGGATCACTTCTTCTGTTAGAACACTTAGCAAGCATTTTAATTTTTGTACCTGCTTGCTTTTAGTATCCCTCATCTGTGTTTGGCATTTTGGGCTGATCTTTTTACTGATGACCATACATTCGGTTTTCCTGCAGTTTATTTGTAGTCCTTTTTTGTCACTCTCTTTAGCTATTTTCTGTAAGATGTCTTGTAGTTTCCTTTCTGTGTCTGCAATCAGCACTGTATCATCTGCGTACCTTAGGTTGTTGAAATTGTGGCCTCCGATTACAAATCCTGGCATAGCATCTAGAGTCCTCCAAATAATCTCGTTGTACAGATCCGGCGAAAAGAAACATTCTTGTCTTACGCCCTTTTCTATCTTTGTATATCCGCTGAGTCCGTTACCTGTACGTATGCAGGCAGTTTGCTGCCAGTAGAGATTCTTAATTACTCTTATGCCTTTCCCAAATTTGTCGAGGCTTCTGAGCATCTCCATTCTTTGTGGCGCATTTTGTCGAACGCCTTTGCATCATCGATAAATTTATTAAGTCTAGTTACCACAGAGGAAAACTTTTTTCGGTTTTCCTCCTTTCTAGTTATCCTTTAGCTTCAAAATATTAAGTGCAATGTCAATCGTTTGTTTTATTTAATCCCTGTTCTTTTATTGATCTTTTTCATTAAGTATTTTTTTACTAAATTACATTGACATTCAGTAACCGCCTCCTTGTATCTTAGTGGCTTTATTGCCATACTTGATGTAATGTTGTAACGTCGTAAGTCAGAGACCAGAATGTATTGATTTAAAGAGAGAAAACAATTGGTATTATTAAATTGTAAGTATTTCTTTCTTAATTGATGCACATAATAATGAAATATCTGGTATAGTTAGATCCTACAATTGCGCTTTGCGTTGCCATTATTTCGGATAAATAATAGACCATTCTGCCTTGACTGTGAGGAACAATTTTGAAAGTATATGTCGGAGATGCTGCTTGGTTTACTGAAAAACTGAAATCAAATATAATAAAAAGAAATTATTACAGAAACGTAAGATGGAAGAGGTGATAATATTATTATGAGTTCACTGAAGTCGAAAACCATGCTGATTTTTAATCTTTTTCATTGTACCTCCTTCCTTCTTTAATGATCTGTATTCATACCAGTAATTTTTATTGTGTCATTTTGTCAAAATTGTTAAGCTTTAATAGTTAACGATGCAATCATGGATTTTCCATGACTGTTTTGTAGTGGTGGAACTTGAAAGAAAGTTATGCAAACATTAACTTAAGATTTATGTACCCTCAGAAAATTCCAGTAGAAAAACTGGACATTTTCTCTCTCTTATTACTAGTAGAGTTGAATGGGCGTTGTGGTGCAGCGTATATCGGCTCAGAACGAGAAATCGGGGAGCCGAGTTAGAATTCCAGTTGAATTCCTAGCATTCACTTACGGGAAAATTCCCTTGGGAAAGGTATTAATCCGACCATTCTCCCTCCAGGTATGGGTTAAACGGCAGGACAGATTGAATTTTATAGCCTTAGTTGGCAACTAGTCTCCCGCAGAAAGTAATGGCAACCTATTGCGAGATAATATTTTGCCCAGTCAGTCATGTTTCTTCGAGAATTGATCGCTCAAGTGTGTATAACGTACGGCACTTAACTGACTGTCTAGTAGAGTTAATATTTCAAATTTACAGCCGTCATAGAGTTTTAAGAACACGTTAATTGTGTCATTTTTATTAGATGAAACGTACACAAAAACATAGGATTAGCAAATAAAAGAGCAATCAATAAAGTGTTTTAGTGTCAATGAGTTTGTTTAATACATCATTTATTCTCATTCAAATTAACTGTATAGTTTGAAGTAAATAACTAAAGTGGAACCAATATTTGCGACCCTTACAAGTACACTTACGGAAACAAATATCGGTCAGTGTTCCGAAGTGTATCTTTCTCTTTTTCTTGATATAGAAAAAAATAATTTTGGTAAAAGACAGTCGTTGAATATGAAAAATAGAAAATAAATAGGACGCAGCAAGATTTTAAACAGCCTTTCTGTCATGTTGTCATCACCCATTTCAACGGACTGAACTCTTCCTACAACTACATATACTTCCCCTAACAAGAGGTGAGAGGAGAGTGAGAGATCCGCAGGAGATCAGCCCAAGCAGATAGCCAAGACTGCTACAGTACTACCATTGCGAGTCCCAGTTCTAGTATTACTACCTAACCCGTATTTATCTTTCTACTAACAGAGTTCCACGTACTTTTATTTTGCTGCGTTTAATATATATATATATATATATATATATATATATATCGTTATTTCCTATTTTGTGTACTGTATTATTTCTTGCTGGATTCTTAACCGGGTCCACGTTTCCAGTTTTTAAGATATTCCGTTCGTATAAATTGAAACGATTCTTTTATAAGCTATATACTTTAGCATTTTTCTATATGTTTTAAACTGAGATAGATAGATAGATAGATAGATAGATAGATAGATAGATAGATAGATAGATCCAAGTTGATTAAGTCTATTTATTCTGCTTTTTTCTTTATTCAAAATATAATTATTTTCGTGAGTTGCTTGTTGACACTGAGCCATTGAGTAATCGGCGCGTTTGGATGACACATTGGAACTTAAATTACAAATCCTAAGTGAATGAATTTAGTAATTTTGCTCCATATTAACTTTAAATTATTCATCCAGTTAAAACCGGAATCGTTCTTTTATGATAGATTACACAATTTAGAAGTCAGATGGTCTTCTGGTAATATTAATAGTCAAATTAGCCTTTACCATAAAATAAAGTTTTTTATTCACCGAGAGAGCTGTAAGTTTTACTGTCGGCTGAAATTCATGCAGTTTTTTTCCATTAACCCTTTGTTGCATATTGGTTACAATTGCAACCAATATGCAACAAAGGCTTAAAACATTGCTTTAAAAATTGAACTACTCAAGTCCAGTTAATGTCTTCTCTCTTTCTCGTAGTGATGGGTATTTCCTACTAATCTATTTACTAAAAGCAAATGCGCCTTTTAACAGTGAAAGATGCCTTAAAAACGTTAAACAATCTTTTAAAAAACAGTACAATAATGCTAGAATCAAAGAAATTTCTGAGTTGAAATATAACATCAATCCTCCTCTATGGCAGTGAATTCTGGAACATTTTCTCATAGAGTAAGGGGACACTTAAGGTAGAGGTAATGTTGTCCTACTGAAAGATGCTTAAAAATACTATGGACTGAACATATGAACAACGATGAAGTTTTAAGAAACACAGGAAATAAGGAACAGATATTTGTAATAAAAATTAGAAAATAGGGCACATAAAAAAGAAAGACGGCTGAGAGAATTTGACGAGACATACTGAAGGAAGAGGTCAAGAGACATCGCGTTGCCTAACTCAGAAGCATATGTAAATCATTGATGAGTGCCGTGATTTTCATTTTGTTTTCTAGCTAGCATACCCTTAAATCCCATGCCACATCTCGGTACCACCCACTTTGAGAATCCCAGGTTTCTAACCCAAACGATAGAATGTTGTGGAGAGCCATGACCGCACAAAGTATTAAGAAATACGGCACATACAGGATGTGGATGGAAAGTTAA
>JBBBDQ010000775.1:2837500-2861536 GCA_037127315.1 Ascarosepion bandense
AAAGAGAAAAAGGGATAAATAAATGAAAGTAAACGAGAAATGAAATGATTTTTGTCGATCAAAAATAAAATAAGCGCTTGAGTAAAATTACGTTCGCAATATGCGTCCACTTAATTAATGTCCTTCATGTCCAGTCGGCTTCGTGCCGCACATAACAATTTCAGTGGCAAACCCCTTAAAAAAAGCATCCTCCCTAAACAAACCGGTTTTCTAATTTGAAAAATAATTTCAATATCCATATATCCAATTTTCAGCAAATATTCGGAATTAATAAAAGAAAATACTTAAAATTAAAGAAGCCTTATTGAAGCCAATGAAATAATCTCAAACACGAGAAGGAAAACGCAGCATGCCATCCAAAGTCGGTATAAATTATGATATATTTTGATGGGTGAATATACACATCTCTTCAGACAACGATTTCATTTTCATAAATTATAATTTATAACCACTTTAGATAATGTGTTAAGTTTTCTTTTATATATATATATATATATATATATATATATATATATATATATCATATTGCTCTGGATAAAACCCACTGAGCTCTTTATACAGATCTATCGCTTAATATTTTATATTAAATGGATCGTTTCAGATTATCCTCTCAGTTTATAGATTTGGCATCATTATATATATATATATATATATATATATATATATCAGCATGCAGTGTGAGTATAGAAGAATCCAAAGAAGTATCTTTTACATACAGTGGTAGAATAACTCTCTAAGAGAGCTCTAAATATATACGTATATAAATACATATTGTGCACATATAAGAAAAATTAAGGCAGACACCTTATTTCATGGTAAATCGGAAGTGTGGGTCTATTTCAGACGAACCATCATCAGCTTCCGTTTTTTTTTGTACAAAGGATTTTACACAACTGTAAATTCGTATTCGTGTAAAATCCTTTGTACAATAAAGACGGAAGCTGATGATGGTTCGCCGAAATAGACCTATACTTCCGATTTACCATGAAATAACGTGTTTGACTTAATTTTCTAATATATATATATATATATATATATATATATATATATATATATATATAGGACTCCTACTTTAATTATTTAGTCAGTTCCCATACATGATACATGCATTGGCAATTACATCTCTAAAGCGACATAACTGACTGGGCACAAGACCGATTAATACATTTTCCAAGAGTATGTGTGCGTAAGTGAATACAAAGAATTCAACTGGAATTTGAACTTGGCTCTACGATTTCTCGTTCCGAGTCGATATCCCTTGCGCTAAAATGCAGTTGTGTTGCAGTGGATCTCAGCTCGGAACTTGAATTATTACTGTTAGTAATAATTAGCTGTAAGAATTTCCCTGCGGGAAGAGTCTAACAAGATTGATGGCTAGATTGGCGTAGAAATTGGTATTAATTTGTTGAATCTAGGGATAAAATATTCAGTAGCAATTATGAAGTGCGAGTTCATACGTATTTTATCAATAGAGCGGTAGTCGTTTGTCTTGCGTAACGAGAGTTTGAATTCTCAGTGCGTCCACTTCGTTAACGAATGTAACACAGGTTTAGTTCAAAGTCGGTTCAATGGCAACACCTCAGAAAATACTCAAGCCCCCTCGGCACTTCGCTTATTTTGGAATGCCGCTAGCGCGAAGCACTCAACTCAGAGCCTCCCGAAGAAGTGGTAAGCTTGGTGGGATGACAGCCCTGGGGGCTTGAGCGAATATTATTGACAGAGGAGCGAACCCCTCTGCAAATCAATAAAGGATACTCTCATACCGAGAACTACCTCACCCGTATTGCTTGATAATTAGCTAATCATTTGTGTATCCTTACAGTAGCAAAAAGATTCTTTTTATTTAACTACGAATTATGAATTTCAAAAGCCCCAGTTTTTCATACTAGCCAGAAATTTAATTTAGAAAATCAATTTGATAGTTTTTGGAAGTTTCTTTTTCATTCGAAAAATTTTGCGGGGAGGGGGATGTGACAAAATTTAGGAAATCATTTAAGAGAATATTTCATGTTTCTTTATTTTATTTTAAGAGCTTAAATTTGAAGAGCCTTCAAATTTGATTGCCGTTGTTCATTACAATGGACAGAATTCTCATTTTTCCAATTACTACACACAAAAAATAAAGAAGACACACACACACACACACATATATATATATATATATGTGTGTGTGTGTGTGTGTGTGTGTGTGTGTTTGTGTGTGCGTGTGTATGTGTGTGGAATCCCAAGAATTAGGATTTCGTCATTCAGGCAGACGCACGGCAATTCTACAGCCTTAAATCGAATATTTTAACGCATATTTTTTATTTGTTTGAGCATCAGAAAATTTATCTTCGTTTGCATAAAAGGGTATATTTTTAAGGCTCGAAGTGTTCAGGGAGTGGGGGGCGATACATGAAAATTGGCAAATGATCACTTTCTGTTTTCTTCCTCGAAATTAATGCGTTAAATTCGTTCGCAAATTACCTATTCAAATATTGCAGATAAATCGATTGTCAAATATTCCTGCCACCACATTGAATCGAAGTGTATTTTCATCTTTTTTTGTCTTTTTGTTTTGTTTCCTTTCCTTTCCTTCCATTTCACGAGTAGCACGTGTTAGCATATTCATTACTGCCGAATTATGTTGTGGTCTCCGTTTCTCGAAAACTAATCGTCATACACAAAATTAATAGATTTAAATAAAAGGTAATATTAGAGCCTCCTTAACAAACTGCGACGTTTGGATCTGATACTAAGCTGGCAAAAGAACAGAAAAGAGATTCAAGACGAACACCGTGTAATTTTAAGACTTGCTCACATTTCCCATCATTGAATCTGCTGAAATTGCTATCTTATATCGAAGATTTGAAATTAAACAAGAGTAAAGACTACGGTTAGATATTTAGCACTGTGAATTGAATAGACTTCGCTTTACGAAGGTGGAGTTTGCGCTTGCAAATGAAAGACTGCACAACTTCAAACAATATTTCAAAATGAGAGATTATGCGATTAAATCACCAATTTACTTTGAAAGCAATAGAATTATAACTCCCATTCTATTTGAATATATCTATAACGTTATGCTAATACCTACCTATCTATATATCTATATCAGATTATTCATAAGTGTCTCATACATTTACATTAAAAAAACATCTATTGCTTTGATTACACGTGGCACGCACATATAAATAGGCATACTTTTTCTATATTTAAACATTTGCTACAAGTGACATATGACGCACCAGTGAAATCAAACCTCAACTAACATACTGTCTCCTTGAATTTAAAAGAAATTAAAACCAAAAAATTAAATCATTCGTCTTAAAAAAAAGTTTCTGAAGAAGCTTATTAAAGGGAAACATGTTAGATTAAAGATCTTTTTTTCTACCTGTTCTTTACTTATTCTATTCATCTTGTCGGATTTCAATCCGTATACTCAACTCATATGTATGTTAGTGTGTTCATATCTATCTATCTATCTATCTATCTATCTATCTATCACAGTTAGTTCGTAAATATCTATCCATCTATCTATAATATCTTTTCTATTATCGATCTCAGTTTGTTCATATCAATCTTTCAATCTATCTTAGTTTGTCCATATTTATATAACTATTTCAGATTGCCTATATCTATGTGTGCTCATATCTATCTATCTATCTATCTATCAAATTCTGTTCATATCTATCTATCTATCTATCTATCAAATTCTGTTCATATCTATCTATCTATCTATCTATCTATCTATCTATCTATCAAATTCTGTTCATATCTATCTATCTATCTATCTATCTATCAAATTCTGTTCATATCTATCTATCTATCTATCTATCTATCTATCAAATTCTGTTCATATCTATCTATCTATCTATCTATCTATCAAATTCTGTTCATATCTATCTATCTATCTATCTATCTATCTATCAAATTCTGTTCATATCTATCTATCTATCTATCAAATTCTGTTCATATCTATCTATCTATCTATCAAATTCTGTTCATATCTATCTATCTATCTATCTATCTATCTACCTACCTACCTACCTATCTATCTATCTATCTAATTCTGTTCATATCTATCTATCTACCTACCTATCTATCTATCTAATTCTGTTCATATCTATCTATCTATCTATCTACCTACCTACCTATCTATCTAATTCTGTTCATATCTATCTATCTATCTATCTATCTACCTACCTATCTATCTAATTCTGTTCATATCTATCTATCTATCTATCTACCTACCTATCTATCTAATTCTGTTCATATCTATCTATCTATCTACCTACCTATCTATCTAATTCTGTTCATATCTATCTATCTATCTACCTACCTATCTATCTAATTCTGTTCATATCTATCTATCTATCTACCTACCTATCTATCTAATTCTGTTCATATCTATCTATCTTTCTACCTACCTATCTATCTAATTCTGTTCATATCTATCTATCTATCTACCTACCTATCTATCTATCTATCTATCTATCAAATTCTGTTCATATCTATCTATCAAATTCTGTTCATATCTATCTATCAAATTCTGTTCATATCTATCTATCTATCTATCAAATTCTGTTCATATCTATCTATCTATCTATCAAATTCTGTTCATATCTATCTATCAAATTCTGTTCATATCTATCTATCGATCTATCAAATTCTGTTCATATCTATCTATCTATCTATCAAATTCTGTTCATATCTATCTATCAAATTCTGTTCATATCTATCTATCGATCTATCAAATTCTGTTCATATCTATCTATCTATCTATCTATCAAATTCTGTTCATATCTATCTATCTATCAAATTCTGTTCATATCTATCTATCTATCAAATTCTGTTCATATCTATCTATCTATCAAATTCTGTTCATATCTATCTATCTATCTAATTCTGTTCATATCTATCTATCTATCTATCAAATTCTGTTCATATCTATCTATCTATCTATCAAATTCTGTTCATATCTATCTATCTATCTATCTATCTATCTATCTATCAAATTCTGTTCTATATCTATCTATCTATCTATCTATCTATCTATCTATCTACCTACCTATCTATCTATCTACCTACCTATCTATCTATCTATCAAATTCTGTTCATATCTATCTATCTATCTATCTATCAAATTCTGTTCATATCTATCTATCTATCTATCAAATTCTGTTCATATCTATCTATCTATCTATCTATCTATCTATCTATCTATCAAATTCTGTTCATATCTATCTATCTTAATTTGTTTATATCTATCTATATATCTATGTTATAGATTATTAATATCTGTCTCAGTTTGTTCAATATATCTCAGAATCTATCTTGTGTTTGCCAGTTTAATCTTTAGCAGTTTTCTCATATTTATATATACCAGTGTCTTCATTATTTATCAATCTCAGTTTGTTCATATCTGTCTATATATATTTCTATATGTGATTTTTCATATCAACCTTATATTATCTATCGTTCATATCTTGTCCATATCTATCACAGATTATTCATATCAATCTATCTTCTTTCTTCATATCTATCAGTTGTATCTTTATACCTATAATCTATTGAAACTTGTACGTTATCTATCTCGATCTGTTCATATCCATATATCTATCCCAGTTTGTTCAAATCTATCAGTTCCTTCATATCTATTTGATTATATATCTCAGTTTGTTCATATCTATCACAGTTCATTTACATCAAATATCTCATATTTTTCATAATTATCAATCTGTATATCTATCAAGCTATGTCAGTTCATATCTATTTATCTATCTATGTCAGATTCTTCATATCTATCCATTTGACTATCTTTAAATCTGAGTTTGTTCATATCAGTCAATTTCTGTTTGTATTTCTCGAATTGTTTGTATATATCTCAGGTTGTTAATATCCTATTTTGTTATCAAACTAACTTACTTTGTTCATATCTATCTATCTCAGTTTGTCATCGCTATTTTTTTATCTATGTATCTATCTGTGTATTTAAATTTATTCATATTTATCCATCTCATATTATTCATATATATTTTTTATTTATGTATCTTTGCACCTTAGATTGTTTATATTTATCTCAGTTTGTTCCTATTTATCTATGTCTGTTTTTATATGTATCCTTCTCAGTTTGTATGTATGTATGCATGTATGTATGTATGTAAGTATGCATGCATGTATGTATGTATCTAAGTTTTTTCATATCTAGCCATCTCACTATCTTTACATTTTAGTTTGTTCATATCGAACGATCTCAGTTTGTTCATATCTCTCTATATATCTATCTTAATTATTGATGTCTATCTCAGTTTCTTTATATATGTTTTCTATTTATCTGTCTGTCGATCTAAAACGGTTCATATCTATGTCAGTTTGTTCATAAATATCTATTTACCTCAAATTTTTTGTATCTATCTCAAAGTGTACGTAAATATCACAGATTTTTCATGTCTATACATCCCAACTTGTGCATTATCTTTCTCAGTTTGTCCATGACTATCTTACATTTTCCTATCTTATATATATATATATATATATATATATATATATATATATATATATATGTTTTAATCATCTCACCCCAAGCAAGGCCTTCCACTGCCACTATTGCGCATGGGGTTACATAGGGGAAGGTAAAGAGAAGGAGTGGTTAGACATAGGGAATGTCAGGAAGAAGGTGACAGATGAGTAAGGATACCGAGGATGAGGGTTGGGCAGATGGGAAGAGTGTTTGATAGAATGGGAGCAGGTTAGTGTGTTAGGAAGTGTCTATTGACCTTACATTTAAACTCCTGGAGATTGTAGCCGTCGGGGAAGCAATCGTTTGGAAGAGAATTCCACAGTCGGGAAGGGCGAGGAAAGAAACTGTTGGAGTAGAAGTTACGGCTGCATTTTATCGGTTTCACTGTAAAAGGGTGGGATCTATTTGCTAATCTAGTATCTCGTACAAATTCGTATTTAGGGGGCACTAGTGATCTAAGTTCATCGGAGCAGAAGCCGTGGAAGTATTTATAGAAGAGACACAGGAAAGCCACGTCGTGCCGGTGGGAGAGAGCCTGCAGGCGGTCTGCCAATCGGTATCTATCACATTACAGACCCTCCTCTGAACCTTATCGAGAATCCCGAGCAGAACAGCAGGGGCACCCGACCAGATATGGCAGCAGTATTCAATGCACGGACGGATGGTAGATTTATAAATGTGCAGGATAGATTTAGACGGAAAAAACTTCCGGGCCCTACACAGAGAACCGACTTTCATAGCAGCGGATTTAGCAATAGATTCGATATAGTCATTCCATTTGAGGTATACACACACACACACACACACACACACACATATATATATATGTGTGTGTGTGTGTGTGTGTGTGTGTGCGTGTTTTAATATCTATCTTCGCTTGTCCATATCGATATATCTATCTTAGATTGTTCATATCTACCTATACATTTATCTATATCAGTTTGTTTGTATCTATGTCAGTTTATTCTTCTCTACCACAGATTGTTCATATTATTATTCTCCTCCCTGTTCATTCATTCACGTCATTCGCAACAGACTTATTTCTCATAAGTTTTTTCACTATTTACAGTTCTGACGAGAGGAGACGAAACCGGTCGACTGGTGTTTTTTGTTTTAAAATTTATCATGGCCTATAGTGAAAAGGTTTCTTGCCTTTAACGACATAATACATTTTTGTACTGTCAAACATACACACACACACATATATATATTATTTACTTCATACACATCTATCTCAGCTACTTTATACATATATATGTATGTATCTATATCTATCTATATATATATATATAAATCTTAGTTTCTTTGTCTATCTATCCTTCTATCTATGTGTTTCTTCATATATATGATTCTATATCTAATATATATATATATATATATATATATATATATAAATCTTAGTTTCTTTGTCAATCTATCCTTCTATCTATGTGTTTCTTCATATATATGATTCTATTTCTAATATATATATATATATATATATATATATATATATATGTATATATCTTATTTTTTATATCGCTAGGTCTCAGCGTGTTCATATCAATCTATCTCAAATATTTGTATCTATATCAGTTTGTTAATATCTGTCTCAGTTTGTTCATATCTATCTATATGTATCTATCTACTTATATATTTATCTACCTATCTCCGTTTGTTTATATCAAACTATTTTACTATCACAATTTGTTGATATACACCTCTGTTGATTCATATTTATCCATGTATCTGTCTTTTCGTTTATATCAGTTTGTTCATATCTATCTATATATCTACCACAGTTTGTTCATATCTATCTCACGTTATTTACAGCTATATCAGGGTTTTTTTTATATTAATCTCTCTATTAGTCTCTCATAGTTTTTAATAACTTTCTATTTCAGTTTGTTTATATCTATTTTTGTTCATATTTATCTCTCTTAATTTGTTCAGATCTATCTCAGTTTATATTTACCTCTTTTTCTTCATATTTGTCTCCTTTCATATCTTATCTAAACTTTTCATATCAATCTATCTCGGTTTGTTCATATCAATCTTAGTTTTTTTCATATCTATCCCATTTTTTTTAATCCATATCTCAAATTGTTCATACCTAACTCTGTTCATATGTATCTTTCTATCTACACAGGTTATCACATTCTCTCAATTTAATAACCGGGAGTCGAGTTATCTACGGCTACTTCTGAGTCATGTATTCGGCAAATATCAGTAATTCCTCAGTACATAAAATCCCCTATCATTGCCAATCTGGAAAATTACGCACTGTCTCTCCTTTTACCGAGCAACACAACTGGTGCGTGATATGAAATGAATAGAATGTGATAAAACCTGAACATTATGAGCATTTGGAGAAATGATGACAATGCACACTTGTCATGAAGAAGTCGATATCAAAGATTTTAGGGAAACGTAAATGGTAGTGCCATTCACAAAGTAGCACTCTTAGGTAGCCATTTTATGCAACTGTAGCGAATAAAACAGCAAATTCCCTCGTCAAAACAAGTGACAGCGGAAAATGTGGCGAAGAAGAAAAACTAAATAAAATTAGTAGCACGAAAATTCTTCCCTCTCTGTCTGCTGTGACCAATCAGAAAAAAAAATAGCCCGGTAAATAAAGGCTTTTGCTTTTTGCTTACCGGAGAGTGTGATTTTTGAAGCTAGGTGAGCAAAAGTGTGTTTATGCTGTTGCGAGGGATGATTGGGTTTATGTCTCCGTTTTCGTTACTACGTTTCTTGTTGAACTGTTCACAATAGTTTTGTGATTGAATTTAGTGTTGGCAAAGGATTTCTTACAATAACTTTCTTACGTTTGGAATATGAAGAAAATATTTGTTTCGACTCTGTAAATGGTAGCAGTTAGTGGTCTCTTATCTGTGAATGTTTGAACTGGTGGAGTTAATGAATGAATCACATCTGAAAATATATATAATACATAATAATAATAATATATAATATATCTGCAATAATATTTCAACGTTGTGTCTGGAGAAAGAATAGGTTGTATGGTGAAAGGTATATATTCATCCGAACGATTACGAAAATGATTCTGAACTCTATTATGGTAGGAAATTAGAACTGAGAAACTCTAACCGAGGTTTCGTAGTGATATCTATTTTTTCTGGCCTAATGTGTCTCTTGTAAGAATAGCGAATTCATTGGCACAATCTGAATTCTGTTATGTTTGGCCTGTAAGAAATGAGCATCTCTAGCCGAGGTAGAGCATCAATAACATACTTTCTGGTCTTATCTGACCTTTGCAAGAATAGCAGAATAAATGCAATAGCGGTTGCTTTGGTCTAATTTGACTCTTTAAAGAAAAGTAGAAGAAACGCATAAAAAATCAGATACTTCCTACAGCGGATGAATGAGCGGACTGTTTTTTTCTGCATATTTAGCAATTGATTGTATATATAATCTACTTTAAATCTGAAATTAACTTAACACCAAGAAGACAATCAAATCATGGAGACTCATTGAAGATGATGCTCTTTATCATGAGTGGAAGAAAAACCTCATGATTTGTGTCATGGTGGCATCACCAATGCAAGGAATTGAACTCTTCCTACAACCACATATACTTCCCCTCACAAAGGTGGGAAGAGAGAGAGAGATCAGCAGATCAGCATAAAGTAGATTAACAGAGAGCGATAGGCAGAGATAGCCAAGACTGCTACCGTATTACCATTGTGAGTCCCAGTTATAGTATTACTTCTTAATCCGTGTTTATTGTTCTACTAACAGAGTTCCAAGTATTTGTATTTTACTGTGTTTAATATATATATATATATATATATATATATATATATATCTTTATTTCCTATTTTGGTGGTTGTTTTATTATTTCTTGTTGGACTCTTAACCGGGTCCACGACAAAGCAAGACCCCAGAACAACATCAAAATCCACAAAAGTTGTCCATCCTTTAATAGTCAGTTATGCGGTTAGTTTAATTTGTAACATATATAAATGTAGATAGGAAAAAGCAAATGTTGATAAGATAGCGAGGGTCTTTAAGTACTGCCCAGGGCTACCTATCAAGAGCCTCGGTTGGTTGTGAGCGAATACACAACGCCCCCGACAAAATCTTTTTTCTGCGAGCAATCGACACCAGACGAAAAGAAAAAAAGGAGTGAATATTTATTCTATTGCTAAACATTTAAAAACATTAAAAAACTTAACTCAAAACAAATTCACGGATTTAGATAAAACAAGAATGTCATGGTGGCATCACCCATTCAACGGATTGGACTCTTACATTTTCTACATATACTTCCTTCTCGCAAGAGATGGAGGCAGGGCAGCAGAGCAGAGATCTTGGCAGATCAGAGCAGAAGAGCGATAGGCAGAGATAGCCAAGACAGCTACCGTAACTACCATTGCAAGTCCCAGTTATAGTATTCCTTCCTGACCCGTATTTATCGTTCTACTAACAGAGTCCCAAGTATTTGTATTTTGCTGTGTTTAATATATATATATATCATTATTTCCTATTTTGTGTGTTGTATTATTTCTTGCAGGATTCTTAACCGGGTACACGACACTTTCAAATCTCAAGTTGAACGAAGTCTATTTATTCTGCTTTTTTCTTTATTCAAAATATAATTAATATAATTATTTTCGTGAGTTGCTTGACACTGAACCATTGAGTAATCGGTGCGTTTGAATGACACACTGGAACTTAAATTGCAAATACTAGGTGAACGAATTTGGTAATTTTGCTGCATATTAACACTTGTTTTTACGTCATAACTGCAACACGATAGACAAATCTGAAAGTGTGATTCAGAGCTTTTCTACCTATATTCTCTAGATCTGTTATCTAAAGATAATCACTTATTGAACTTCATAAAAAAACTCCATATTACTTAAATTATTCATCCAGTTAAAACCGGAAACGTTCTTTTATGATGAATTACACAATTCAGAAGTCAGCTGGTAATGTTAATAGTCAAATTAGCCTTTACCATAAAAGAAACTTTTTTTATTCACTGAGAGAGAGTCTTTGCTTCCCTAGTAGAAGATCCAGTTGGTTGCTTCTGTTAACATCAGGATAACAGACATCGATATAACAGGTGGCGCAGTTATGGTTCAAGCTAGTTTGTGTTTATGGGAGGATTTGAGTGTGACAAAGACACCGTGACGCTATGGGCCCCGTTTGTCAACAAGGCACCGTGCAGAATGTTTGTGATATCCTAATGCTGCAGGGTTGTTCACGTTGTATGTAATGGGTCTGTTAGTCGGCTGAAAGAGGTGGTAGCAAAAAGCATAAGGGCAGCGATAGGCAGAGACAGGGGGAGATAGCCAAGACTGCTTCCGTACGACCATTGCGAGTCCAAGTTCTAGTATTACTTTCTAACCTGTATTTATCGTTCTACTAACAGAGTCCCAAGTATTTGTATTTTGCTGTGTTTAATATATATATATCGTTTTTTTGCTATTTTGGTCGTTGTTGTATTATTTCTTGCTGGACTTCTTAACCGGGTCCACGACAATCTGAAAGGTGATAGTTGATCTCAGTTTTTGAGGTATTAAATTCCACACACAAGTCATTTTACTATTCAGCTCTTAAAACTAATCTCAGAGAGGATATCAGCTTCAGTGTCTCTGTCACACAGCAGACCTTAAGTGGAATGACTACATCGAATCCATAGCTTCTAAAAAGGTCGGTTCACTGTGTCAGACCAGAAAGTTTTTCTCGTCGGAATCCATCCAGCACATATATAAATCTACCATCCACCCGTGTATTGAATACCGCTGTCACATCTGGTCGGTTGCTTCTGCTATTCATCTCGAGTTCATGACAAAATCCAACGGAAAATCAAAAATGTGATCGATCCCGACTTGGTAGCTCATCTGCAGTCACTTTCTCACCGATGTAATGTGGCTTCTCTATGTCTCTTCTACAAATACCTTCACGGCTTCTACTCCGACGAGCTTAGGACCCTAATGCCCCTCTGCACGAATTTAATCGAGCTACTAGGCTAGCAACT
This sequence comes from Ascarosepion bandense, assembly GCA_037127315.1. Lineage (NCBI taxonomy): Eukaryota > Metazoa > Mollusca > Cephalopoda > Sepiida > Sepiidae > Ascarosepion > Ascarosepion bandense. The sequence continues at coordinate 2,849,992 of JBBBDQ010000775.1, forward strand.
AGATCCTACCATTTTACAGTGAAACCAATAAAATGTAACCGCAACTTCTACACTATTAACTTCTTTTCTTGCACTTCCCGCCTGTGGAATTACCTTCCGTATACTTGCTTTGCTTCCCTGACAGCTACAATCTCCAAAAGTTTAAATGTAATGTCAATTGCCATCTTCTATCTCTCTGACTCGCATCCTTTCCCTCATGTCATTTCTCCCCCGTACACTCTACTCTTATCAGCTCTATTCACACCAGTTTCCCATACTTCTCTTACCCATTCTCTGACACCCCCTTTAATTTGTTCTTCTTTTTGACCACTTTCCTCTTATGTAAACCTCTGCACACCAGTGGCAGTACTGCTTTGCTTGGGGTGAAATGATTATAAAAAATGTAGACTTTTGATATTGCTTTGTATATTATACCAATGTAGGCAATTAGCGAATACCAAACAAGAAATCGAAATATTAAGCATCAACATTCTGAGCGTATTATAAAACTGGACAATTAACAGAAGCTTCAAAAATAATATAAGCATTCATGTAAAGTGCAAAACAAAATGAAAGAGGAACACAACTAATGTTAGATACAGACAATAGTAAATGTGTACTAGAAATACTAGCAATTGTTGATATATCTTAATACATAAAATTCCATGTCATTGCCAATCAGTGGTTGGGGACCACTGGCCTAAGGAACTAAAATAAATGAAAGAGAAAAGAAGAAAACCAAAATAAATGCGAAGAACAAATAGATTGTTTTGTACCATATTAAAAAAAAATACCGATTCTACAACTTATTACATTAAGATGTACTTGTTCTCTATTTATTAGAAGCCAGTGTAACTGATGTGCGTTGTGGTGCATTGGATATCGGCTCGAAACGAGAAATCGGGGAGCCGTGTTCGAATTCCAAATGAATTCACTGAATTCACTTACGTGCAAATACTCTTGGGATAGATATTAATCCGTCTATTCCTTCCAGTTATGGGTTAAATAACAGGACAGATTGGGTTCTATAGCTTTGGCTGGCAACCAGTCTACCGCAGAAAGCAATGGCAACCTACTGCGGCATAATCTTCTGCCCAGTCAGTCATGTCTCTTTCCAGACATGATCGCTCAAGCGTGTATCACGTATGGCACGTAACCGACTGACTGTAACTGATAGTATGAGTAAAAACTACCAAGAATCATTGTTAGCGGAAAGTTGAAACTTTGAGGCTAAGATGAAAACATTAGTCCGAATGTAAATAATGTCTCTTCACTTCAGAAATTCATGACATTCAAAAATTTTATCGCAGACGGGTAGAAGCATTTACCTTATTTTAACCAATTCCCAACAAATGAATAAGAAATATCTCATCCGTCTTATGTAATGATTCCTGTACATTACCATGATTAATGCCACTGTCAGCCTTTCAAGACATTGATAAATATCTTTTATCGTGCCTTTGTCAGGCGAAGCTCACAACTAATCAAGTAGCTTGACCCACGTTTCCATAATCAGAATCCCAGCAATTTGATCTTTGTCTTCTCACAGACAGACAAAGAAGTATAAAGTTTTCAAATTACAAAGACAAGAAAAAATGTTTGTAATCTCAGAAGCAATTAATATAGTCTTCATATGTAAGAAACCTTGCATATTATGGGCAGGCGGTTAGAGCGTTTGCCTTCTGGCCATGAGACACGGGTTCGAATATCACTATAGCCAGTTTGTTAGGAAGTTGAGGTCAGATGATCTCAGTAAGCAGCAATTTTGGAAAGTGTCTCAGAAATCATCTCAAAACTTGTGAGTGAAATTTGGTAGATGGAGCTCTTTGGGAGCAGTCGATGTTCGTGCTAACAAGAAATCACAAGTAATCATGACCGAGACTTTGAACGTACTGGCCTTGTTCAGACTGTTAATCACACTATAAAACACGCTCTGTCATAGAAATTGTAACTAATCTACGCTCAGCATAGTTGCAACATTAACCACTGTATGTGTTAAACAAACCTAAATGAGTCTGAGCAGGCGTCTGCAACAGAGATTGTACAGTCGCCCTAATAGAAGGGCATCCTCGGATACAGGTGGCTAGTCATTCCTATAGTACAGTAAATGATCATGAGAAATTTAAATTATTAAACTGTATCACTATGTAAGACATCAATGCATGTCTGAAAATTCAATATTCGAAATTCAAGTCATTGTCTGGACCAAGATGCCGACATCGATTGATGGGAACTATACATTTTTTCAGTTATAGAGCAACTCCAGATATCATACACTCACGTGACAAAAGTTGTACAAAAGGTGAATCTTAAGGTAATGGTAGGTGGAGCCATCGTAGGTTGACATAATGAAAATGCCCAGACTTATATAGGTTCTGCTCTAAGATCTGTCAACAGCGTTGAGATTGCTCATGGTTAAGTGTCGTGAATTATCGTAAGACTAGCAGAGTATTCTAGTAATTGCCAGACGTATGGGATATTTATTTTCTGAAATTTTAGCGTCATTACACATCCCTCGATTTTACATTTGTATCAACAATAACTTCTGAAAAGAATTATTGACACTGTAAATAGCGTAGTTGGCGAAAATAAGTTCTTCGAGTCCAGACGCCTCGACAATGACAGGCAAGCGACACTAGATCAAATCGCATTCATTGGAGAAGATTCTAGAAGCATATCAATCAGCTCTGATATGTCTTTGCTTCTGTAGTAGAAGATCCAGTTGGTTGCTTCTGTTAACATCAGGATAACAGACATCGATATAACTGGTGGCACAGTTATGATTCAAGCTGGTTTGTGTTTATGGGAGACAAAGACACCGTGACGCTATGGGTCCCGTTTGTCAACAAGGCACCGTGCAGAATGCTTGTGATATCCTAATGCTGCTAGTCTGTTAGTCGGCTTTACGTTGCTTCATTCATATAGTTCAATTATGCCAAAAACCGTGGTGTTATTTCCTCTGGATAATAATCTGTCTTATCGGGGAGCAGGTTGTCCATACAGACCCTCAACGAATGGAGTATAAAAATTGGTAGATTAATTAATTATTTTATAGTTTATAAACTTTCGCAGGTTATTTAAAACCAGAAAATGTTTTTGAATTGTAATAATCTTTTAGAGATATTAATGATTTACAGATAATAATAATAATAATTAACTCATAGTTGGGGAAATAAATGTTGAATTCGAAATTTTATCAATGCTATTTTCGCCTAAGTGAATATAATGAACCGGTTGGAATTGGAACTGGAATCTCCGATTTTCAATTACGAGTCGTTATCCTTTGCACCACCCGTACATTGAAGCTTTCAAAAAGGTGGTATGTCTAGTCTTCACCTATCTAGATACTGGCTAGACTCAACGTTTCCTAACTTCGGCAAGGATAAAAGAATTCCGGTTCGACTTGGTTTGGCTGCACTTTACTGAAAATAAAACGTTTAAGAGAAAGATTTTTATAAATTTCAAACGAAAGTATAACTGGCTGCTCGGTCAATTAATGCCGAATGTTTCTTTATAAGAAAATAGCTAATATTGCCATTACCATATATTTTGAGAGAACTTAACTGTGTTTTGGCGGGTGAAGGTCATCATATCTAAGCTGCGTCTCTGTCCTCGGGCAGAGTCAGGCTCAGTTGTTTCTCTATCCGAGAACAGATGTGCAACTGAAAAAATAAATAATGTAAATAGCCTGGTATCGGGGAACAGATACCTGAGGCTAAACCAACCCACTGCAATAGAAGGGGTGGATCAATGATCGCCATTGAGACCAGCGCATCAGACGTTTGCGGGGGATTGGCAATTCTTAGCTCTGGAATATAATATACGCGTTCAGGTTCCCCACAACTCAATCTTGTGTCACATCACGTCTTAGTGGAGAGACGAGGTAAATATTCATATCTTGAGAGAACACATCACGGGCATGCAACGGTAATATGATAGTTGATGGAATAATTTGGTTCAACGGTAGTATGATTCTAACGGAGTAGTATGACTCAACGGTAGTATGATTCTGACGGATTATTATAATTCGACGGTATTATGATTCTGACGGAGTAGTATGATTCAAAGGTAATGTGATAGTTACCCGAGTTGAGTATTTAAAAAAAATTCCTCTTTCATACTAGAAGACCTACACAGTGCAATAGTAAAAGAAAAAGGGGGGAAAAAAAAAGAGCAGCAAGCTGCTACCGGTATAGGTATCCTTATCAGTATTATAATCAATTGGCGTTGATTTGACGTCAGAACTCACCGTACACTGTTTGCAGGGAAAAATGATTCATATTTTCTTTGCATAATTCGGCAAATGAAATTATGCTCAATACACATACGCGATCAGTCACGCGCACATGCACAGTAATTCTACCCTGATTTAGAATTTTTTTTTTAATCATATCACCCCAAGCAAGGCGGTAACGCCACTGATGTGCAGGGGGCTACATAAGAGTGAGAAGATTAGAAAAGAGAAAACCGGAAACCGCATCCTAAACAGGAAACAAGGGATGAGCCTCTTCACCTGTTCAATAGATGTGGGTGGAGTGTAAACCGGGCGAAGCTTAGTCTATCTAATCCAATTGAAAAAAAAAGTGAGAAGATTAAAAAAGAGAAAAGCCGGAGACCGCATCCTAAACAGGAAACAAGGGATGAACCTCTTCACCTGTTAAATATATGTGGGTGGAGTGTGAACCGGGCGATAAATAGTATTTAATATTAGACACACAACTTATGCAAGAAACCCCGGTACCAAAGTACACTCACACTAAAATGTACAACACACACACAGATATGCATACTCATACAGGCACGTATTGTCTCAAGTATATATATATATATATAAACACAAGCAGAACTAAAGATTTATAGATTTAGTAGAAACCAACGTATGCACAGTCACGTTTGCATACATACATAGGCACATATAGACTTAGCTATATATCTATATATTGTTATTATAAAAGCAGTAACATAAATTTATAAGATTTAATTCCTATGAACATCAAGTAAACTTAAATTCAAATTTATTAAACTGTTAGTTTGAAATATGCACCGTGTGATTGCCTAAAGCACGAACCTCCGAGTCGTACCATAGACGTAGGATATGCATATTTATTAAAATATGCATACATACATATATGCATACAACTGAGTAGTGAGTTAGATCCTCACTGGTGCCCCATATTTTTGGCGTTGTGCCACATCTAAGCGGTGCTTAGAAAATATACTATTATAATAAAGACCCATGTGTATTTAATGGTTTGGATCATTACCTTTTTCTTCCTATGTTTTAATGCAAGATACCAAATAGTAGGTACATCAATATATATAAATATTTTCCTGTTATTTTTGACGGCACGGTCCCACTTGTGTATATTTATAAAGAAATAATGGATTAATTTGTAATCCGACATTTTTATTAATTTAAACGTTATTTTTGGTTGTGTGTTAGATGATGGTGATTATGAATCTCTACTTTTTTTTTGCATCTCAGAGTAAATTTTTATCTTTTTGCTACCTTTCCTAATTTTCGATTTGCCAATCATTCATACAAGCCCGTTACGCGTTGTTTTCACGGTTCCTGTTACCTTCAATATGAAATATGAGAGTTAAACTTCTTGATCACTCTTTTCTCATTGGTTTGTCTGTGCCCTGATGTAATACACACTGTTTAAGATAAAAAAAACCCAACAAACTTTTAACTGAATATATAGATTATTTTACATATGTATTTATTTAGAGTTATAGGAATGATTTATTTGCCAAACATGGCCAGCATACTGTAGTCGTGTTCATAGTTGATCTTTTTCAATGTTGACTTTTTCATTTGTTTTTTAGAATGCTTCCATTATTTTTAATCTTCGAAGTAAAATAAAATTCATCCTTAATAATGGATAAAAGTGTAACCGAAAACGCTTGGATAGATAAAACATTCAGATAAGTTTTATAAAATTTATTTTCTAAAAAGATAAAAAAATATAATCACATGAAGAATTATATGAGAAATTCCTAACCACGGCACTTTGTTTTTCGTTTTTAACCGTTATATATATTATTCATTCTACTTTGTATTGGGCACTTTTTCAAAATAGTATTTTTAAATACGGAATTTTATTCCATCAATACCTACCCTATACTTGGGTATATATATCTGGAATGATTTGTTTGAAAAAATTGTCGGTTCTTTATAACCAGTTTCATTAATCTTCGATAATTTCCGTAATACATATATATATATATATATATATATATATATATATATATATACAAGTATAGGGTAGGTATGTGATGGTACCAATTTTGAACTTGAAATCAGTACAATCACTTGATAAGACACGAGTAGTGTTGAAACCAAATAGCGACTCTAACCTACTTATGTTATATATATATATATATATATATATATATATATCAGTAAATTCGTAACTTAATAATAACACTTATTTTATTCAATATGAGCTAACAATCTATCAATACACGTAATTCAATATTGAATATTAATCACGTAGATTGAAGATTATACAATGAAAATTTGAAATCAATATTCTGCTATGCGATCAATAGACATGGGATAAAACCCCCAAGGAAGATCTTTTTGGCGAGAAAATATATTTTCTGCGATAGTCAACATTGTATCAAGACCAAGGCCTATTTTCCAGCCAGCCTGTTCCGAGAAGAATGTTGACATATCAGATATGAATGACGAAGGTCACAGGTTTAGATTATGCAGTAACAACACAAATAAACACTTCTGATCCACTTATTATACACCAACCTTGACTTATCAGTCAGTTAGTTACCATACGTGATACACACTTGGTCGATAATATTTCTTTCGATTCATAACTGACTAGGCCGAAGATCTTCTCGCAGAAAGTTACCATTTCTTTCTGCGATAGACAGATTTTCAGTCTGTTCTGCTATTCAACTCATAGCTATGGAAGAAGAGATCAAAACATAACTTTGCCAGGGATATTTGTGCGTAAATGAGTGTAAAAATCCCGACTGGAACGAACTCAGTCAGTCAGTTAAGTGTCATATGTGATACACATTTTGGTCGATCATGTCTCCAATGAGAGATGACTGACTGGGCAGAAGGTTGCCATTACTTTCTGCGGTAGACTGGTTGCCGACCAAGGCTATAGAAATCAATGTCTTATTATTTAACCCATAACTGAAGCAAAGAGACGAATTAATGTCTTTCCAAAGGGTATTTGTGCGTCAGTGAATGCAAGGAATTTAACTGGAATTCGATCTCGGCTCTCCGATTTCCCATTCCGAGTCGATGGCAAATTTTAATAAAATAGTCTCTAAAGAATTCTGGTCAGCTTAAAAGAATTCAAAATGCAGTATATGCGAAATAACGCAACGGTTAACGGTGAGCTGAGAAACTTGCCGGTAAATATTTTCAACTATCTCTGGAAAGTCATTTTCATCAGCACGTACAAATAAAGAGGACATGAACAGCACATGCTGGGTGTTATTTCCCCTTATATAGGTATTCCTGGATAACTAGTTATCACTTTTGAACAATTTGTATGATGAGAAACAAGGCCGAATTCATAAAAATGCTTTTTTATTTAACTCTTTCACCCAAACCAAGTCACAAAGACAAAAGAGATTATTGTGTGTTAGAGAATAGGAGAAAAAGGTTCTATCAAAGAGAAAGAATAAAAGACAATAATTAAGACGACGGACGATAACAATTGATATTGAATTTAAATTTCTGAAGATGAATCTTGATTGAAAAGAAAGAAACTCGAAACGACAAGCGAAAAATGCGATAGAAGAAACTGTTAGCATAGAATTTACAGTTACGTCTAGACATTGTAACTGTAAACTGACAAAACCTTGCCACTAATCTAGTAGTGAGCCTAATGTCATAAAATTTAGGCGCCACAGCAAACATTTCATCAAAACAATTACCATGAAGTATTTATAGAAGAGACACAGGGAAGCTACGTTAAGGCGATGAGAAAGAAACTAGAGCCGAGATGCTAGGGCGGGACTAATAACATTGCAGATTCGTCTTTGTATTTTATCAAGAATATGATTATAGAGCAAGAGCATCAGAAATGTTGTGGTAACAATATTCAAATAAAGTACGAATGATCGTCCTAAATATGTAAAATAGATTACGGCGTAAAATTGTCTACCACAACATAGTAAACCGATTTTCATATCTGCATACTTAGCTAGTACTTTGATATACTCTTCCCACATCGTGTCAGCTGAAATCGTTTGCCTGAGAAGGCGCAATGAGTCACTCTCCTGGGGGTTATTATCAGCCATACTGACGGGAGACAGAAAGGTGTTATCTCAGATGATTAAAAGAGAGCGGTTTCACATGGCACACATAGAATTAAGGTAGAAACAAATTTCAGCGGTTAGTTTTCTCCCTATGTTTTTGGCACACACACACACACATTCTAACCTGTTCATTTGCCTTCACTTTTGCAAAAATACCATTCGAAGACTCGTGTTTCCACTTCTTCATCCGCCAGTTATAGGTGAAAACAGAGTAAACTATAATTTCAAGCCTTGAATGGCAGCCAGTCTAGAAGAATGGAAACTATACGAATCTCAGAGAAGACAAGGTAAAGTCACATATATTCACTAGGACACATGACAATTCACAGATAAGGAATATGAGGAGAACTATGGTTTTCTACATTGTGTAGGGGCGCAACATTAAAATGAATTCTGTAAAATGAATTGAAAAAAACGAAAGCATACAATAAATGCGAATAAAACGTTTCAGTTAAATGTTTTTTCGATCAGGCTTGTGAATAAATTTTACTCGAATTAAAAGAAGGTCGGACTACAGGACTTGTAGCTGTACAATGGTGTGATAGAAATGTAAACAATATTTGAAAGAGGTTAAAATGCTTCTATTAAAGTTTGGCCACATGCAAAAATTAAGGCCTGACTAGAGAACTCTTACCTGTTGAATGAAAAAATAAGAACAAAAATTGCGAATCAGACAAGATGAATATAACAGGGAAAAATAAAATCGTATCTTTTATGAGTAGGAAAAAAAAAAGATTAAAAGTCAGTAAGTTAATTTCCATACGAGATACAGACTGGAGACAAGACTGGTTAGGCAGAAGATTTCCTCGCAGTCGGTTGCCATTAACTTCTACTGTAAACCAGTTGCCAACCACAGCTATAAAAAAGTTTCGTCATAGCTGGAGGGAGAAGAGATGAATTAATACTATTTCCAAAGGTATTTGTACTTAAGTGAATGAAAAGAATTCGACTGGTATTTGAATTCGTATTTCTTATTCCGAGATTATATCTATGACGCCACCATGCACATCCTAAAAACTAAACATTAAAGAAAAAGAGTGTCTAATCGGGTAGTATAAAAACATTGTGAACTTCAATTCGTAAAGAGTAACGGCGTCCTGTGTCATCAATAATTGTGTAAAACATGTGAAGACAGACTTCAATGTGATTAATAAATGAATAAAAGCGTTCAAAGACTTAACGTCTCCGCACAATGATATTGCTAAAGAAGACTTTTCAAAATGAAAAGATCTAATGAAACAATACTTCTCAAATTGTACAGTCTGAAGTACATGAGTGTACATGCATTGACATACTCGCTCGTGAGGTTTTCAAGTGAGTCTAAAACGCTATTGAATAAGCTTGGGTGATGATTATTTTTCTGGTTAAAAATGGAAGTAACTTGTGTATTACTTATTCCGTAGATATACAGCAGCCCCAAGTACAGCTGAAAACCCTATATATATAAGACAGATACGCTGAATACCTTCCTTAGAAGCTGTAAGAAACTCTGCTTGTTACGTAAAAGTTTTAAAAAAATTCCTTAATACCAAACCAAGTAACTGATTTGCTTATATATATATATATATATATATATATATATATATCTTTGATGAAATTGTCCAGCGTTCTTTTTTTTTTTTAATCATTTCACCCCGAGCAAGGCAGAAATGCTAATGATGAGCGGGGGGCTACATAAGTGTAAAAAGATTAATTAGAAAAGAGTGAGGAGTACAAACTAGTTAGAAAGGAGCAATAGAAAGCTGAGAATGCAGGTGCGATGAAAGATATATAGGTGAAGAGAAAGGGAAGGATATACGGGGGTGGGGAGAGAGCTAGAGTCCAGTGGTTAATAGATGAGTATTGACATTGCATTTAAATTCTGCTGCTATATTTAAGGACAGACATCACCTAGCAATCTAGCGTTCTCTTTTTTATTTCCATCGAAATTTTCTTGTCTCTTAATACTCTACTCAGCTTCTGGAATGCATTCTTGGATATGCCAATACGCTTTCAGATCTCTGAATCAAACTTTCTGTCCTCTGTTTGAAGCATTTAAATTTATGCACCTGTTTGATTTTGGGTTCACCAACTTGTAGTTGGAATTTTGGGCTCCTCTTTTTATTGATTACCATGCATTCAGTTTTCTTGTAGTTGATATGTAGTGCTTTCTTTCCGCTTTTTTTAACTACTTCCCCCAGGTGGTCATGTAGTTTTTTTTCCTGTATCTGCTGTCAGCACTGTATTATCTGCGTATCATATATGGTTCAGACTGAGACCACCAATGACGAATCCTGGCGGGACTTCTAGAGCTCTCAGAATTACCTCGCTGTATAGGTTAAATAGATTTGGTGAGAATAAGCATTATTTTTTAAAAGTCTTTCCTTCCTCTTTAATAATATTGTCCAGTATTCACTACCATATTGAAGAACAGGCATCACATAATTATTTGTTACCAGTCAAATTTTCCTGTCTGCTTAATAGTCTACTCAGCTTTTAAAATTCATTCTTGGCAATCCCAATGCAGTTTGATCTCCATATCACACTTTCTGTCCTCTGTTAGAACACTTCCCAGGTATTTAAATTTTTGCACCTGTTTCACTTTGGTATCACCGTCATGTACTTGGCATTTTGGACCCCTGTTTTTACTGATTACCATGCATTGTTTTCCTGTAGTTGATATGTAGTCATTTCTTTCCACCTTCTTTAACTACTTTTTGTAGGTGGTCTTGTAATTTATCTCCTGTATCTGCTATCAGCACTGTACCATCTGCTTATCTTATATTGTTCAGATTGTGGCCGCTAATGACAAATCCTGGCAGGACTTCTATAGCTCTCCGCATGGTCTTGTTGTATAGGTTTAATAGATCTGGTGAGAATACACATCCTTGTCTTATACCCCTTTCTATCTTTGTGTATCTACTGAACTTGTTTCTTGCCCATATGCAGGCAGTTTGCTGCCAGTAAAGGTTCTTGATTACTATAAGGTCTTTCCCAAATATATCAAGGTTGCCAAACATCTATCAGGTTTTTGTGAGTGTACTTTGTCAAATGTCTTTGCGTAGTCAATGAAACACAGGTACATATCCTGGTAGGACTTCTAGATATCTAAGAATTACTTTGCTGTATAGGTAGGCGGTAAGTATATCACCAAAACCCATAATCTAACCATTTTATATAGTTGTCTAATATAGCGGCATATCAAACTTTATAGATTATTTAACGCCAAAAACTAAATACTTGGTACGCAATGTTATTATATATTTTGAGAAGATAATATTTTCAC
>JBBBDQ010000776.1:0-2500 GCA_037127315.1 Ascarosepion bandense
GCTGAAAAGTCAATCTAGCTTTAGATATGAATAGTTAAGTTCATGATACTGCTTTCAATATCTCAAAGACATTTGACTGAGTTTGCCAATCTGGTCTTCTTCACAAGTCGAAAAATTATATTTCTGGACGAATGTATTTAACTGATATTCTTTCTTATCAACTTACGAAATGATATAGGTCTTGAATGGCCACTCTTTTATATCTTTTTGCATAAATGCCTATGTTCCCCTATCCTTTAACCTACGTTGTTTCGTATTTTCATAACTGACATCCCTGATGTCATCAGTTCTTAGACCCGGCTTAAGCCCAGGTCTATCTCTTGTCTATTCACCCCAGACGAGACATTACCCTTCGGTAATATATTTAGTTAGGTATACAACACTAATAAGTCAAATTGTTTCGAAAAGATCAAATTGGCAGCTGATTTAAGACAATGACCCACCATCTGTTGTCAAATGAGGTGAGGACTGGCTTGTGAATTTTAACGTTTTATTAACGAATTTTTTAATAATCTGAAAAAAAAAAACACATTTTACTTCCCCTCAGCATGTCTGATGCTAATCTCCAGCTACTCGTGTGAATTCTCAGGCTAAAATGAAGTAGAAAAAGTATATGGAATAAAATGCTTAGTCTACACATAAGAAAGCTGGTTTTCTTTCTCATGCTAGACAATTTTCCCATCAGAATTTATATTGCATATTTACAAATCTATCATTTCTCACTGCTTTGAATATTGCTTCCACATCTATTCTGGTGCTTTTGCTATATATTTAGAACTTCTTGATTAAGGAGAATCAGCAATGTTAATGTTCATGACTGGTTATCTCGGCTGAAGTCACTTTGCTACCACCGTAATTTAGCTTCCGTGTGCCCTTTCGATAAATATTTCCACTGTGTTACCTAGTGTTTATGAATTTATGCGCAGTACTAGACTGGCGAAAAATTCTCATTTTACTGTTGAAATGACTAAATGTGACCGTAAGTTCTATGCTGACTTTTTCTTCTATTGCACTTTTTCTTACTAAGTACCCACTTTATCCTAGGGACTTTATTCGGGTGAAATGTTTAAAAATGCAAAAGGAAAAACTAAAGGTAACTTTCCAAGTTTTAGACAAAATTAACATTAAAAAGAAAGCGACAAACTTATTTTGCCGCCTCAATTCAAAATGAAAGCATGATTCTTTAGCGAAGAACCCCATGCTGTTAGCGAAGAACTTTATTTAGTTATGCTAAAAGTCGCCTAAATTGTCTAGAAAAATGTCAAATTTCACATTATTTCCGTGTGCTGAAATAGTTTTCCTGTTAATTAAATATACTTGCTTCTGAATAAAAACACAAACTTGGTCCAATTAAATCAACCGTCTGAATTATTTGTGAAATATTCAACTTATTTGTTATTTATTTTCTTCTTGAAAATTTCGTTTATTGAAGTTTCAAGTCAATGGCGTACGTCCGGATATTAAATAAGATTTCATTTTCATAGGTGACTTTAATATTAAAGAAGCTAATATTTCCTTCGCAAACAGGTTTTACTATGTAGCAAATTCAAAAATTCTTATTTAAATTACAGCGGTAAAGTTATGATGTTCGGTTGTGTAAAATTTGTCAAAGCTATTTTTATTTAGATGAGTAATTCAACTTCACTTGATGCCTTAACATCTTAATGCAGTAAAGGTGAACGTAAGCACGACCTACAGAAACTAATGACATTCTGTAAAACGCAAAAGCAACTCCCCACAGACTTTATAAGTAAAATGTTCAAATAGAAAATGTACGTAGCAAATTTACTAGTAGCAGTTAAATGTTCAGAGAAAATGTACGTAGTTAAATGTTCCAGAGAAATAGTATTAAGGAGTTAAATGAACCCAGAGCTTATAATTTAACTGCTACAAATAAATTTGCTATGTACATTTGCTACATTTTTAATTTGAAAATTTTACTTATAAATTTGTTCCGTTCAGTTAATTAAATTCCACTTATTTTACAAACAAAACACTTATTCTTTCAACCTTCTGATATTCTAAATTGCGGGGGACTTCGGTTGTGTTTGGCAAAATACCAATTTGATAAACATCACCGAAGTCCTACAAAATATATAGGGTATCTCATAAGTTTTTACCCGTATCGTTTTTAGCATTGTATTTTTAAAAATATATTTCAGATACAATTAATGTATAAAGAGCAACTAATTGAAATCATCATCAAGGCGGGCTCTGGAAGTAGTCATGTGGTTGAAAATGAATTTAACAAAAAACATGTAAACAACACGACACTGCATCTAAATTTATTGGAAGTCTTTCGCCACAAAAAAAGGAAATGTTACAGATCAAGTATGATGCGGTCAAACACACACGTCCAGCGATGAAGGTAGAACAGCTACAACACTCACAGCGCTTAGACAAAGTCCCAAATACGCCTACGACTTAACTGCAGAAACTGGTGTCAGCAATCGAACATCAGTGGTATTTCATGGAAAAAAAAATTTCAATCTATGAAAAC